>CM065377.1:41529182-41656682 GCA_033060915.1 Euryodendron excelsum | reverse complement strand
AGGGCAGCACCCCTAATGACGGGGATCGACCTGCCTAGTCAGGTAGCAGGAATCGACCAGATCTTGCGCCGCTACTGTTCATCCATCTTCTTTGATTACAATAATTCGTATTTTTTTATAACAGTGGAGTTATAGGAATCAAAAGCTTCAAAACAGTGAAGTTCCAGAATATAAGAAAACAAAATCTCCAAAATAGTGGAGTTCCCATATTTTGAAAAATAATTATTACATCTGTTTCTATGTCTCCTTAAATTGGAATTCCCAATCTAAGAATCATGTAAAAAACATAATCACACAACATACATTCGTGTGACTATAATAATTAGGCAGAACGCTGCAAAACAGAGGTTAGCTCAAATCCACATTCTACCCTAAGTATGCATGGAATCAGTTTTCAAAGAACATAGTAGGTATTATACGTATACAGTATCAACCAAGGCTCTGATATTAATTGCTGGGGACTGCGAAATTTCTCACGACCTGGCTGTAGTATATACATATAATACCAAAAATTATGATATGACTAGCATAGTCTAATTTATATAATTAGTATCATACCTTCAAAATCTCTCTAGTTTGATCCTGAATAAAAAGTAACAACAACAAGCACGAATCAACTGCTTGAACTTAACCTGCGGACTTCTGTTGTAACCCTCGTACATGCCTTACTCCAGAGAGAGTGGGCTCACAACTGCTAGGGTTTCTTTTCCTCATAAAAGCGTGTATCTCTCAATTACGAGTAAGTGTAACCCTAGCTGCTCTTATAGTGCGTATATATAAAGGTTCCAACAGGGACCATAGGATTAGTATAACTAGGGTTTCTTAAGCAAATAAGGATTCCTAATTCAACTAGGATTAATCCCTATTTACATAAATTATAATTTATACCACCAATGAATTATAATTGCACTTCATGTCTGTCGCGCCCAGATTTTTCGCATTCAAAGAATACACACACAAGTGGAAAAAATACTGTACTTTCTCGTTAGAACTCACCCTCCTAGAAGAATCAGTGCGACTATGTTTGAATTGAAAATAGATTTGAATGAAGGGCTTTTGAAAAAAGTTTGGAGTCGCCACCTAACTTGATTAAGGTGAGTTATGTTACCTAAAAACTAAGTATAATCTGAAAACTACACTTAGGGTTTTGGAAAACGATTTTGAAAATATCTCCTCAAGAGAGGGTTTTCAAGAAAACAGGTTGTTTAGCAACCTTTGAAAAACATTTAAGTCCTTTTTGAAAAATAACTCCGTTTTGGTCTTTCAAAAACAGTGATCTAGGTTCGGAGGTTGGTTACGTGTAGGGAAGACGCATTAAGCCATCACCGTACCCCGCCCTTTCGGTACCTACATGTCAATCTATCCTAGATTCACCTATGAGAGTCTTCAACTATCTATAGTTCAATCCTATCCACTTTAGAAAGGAATTTTTGAAAGGAAATTAATATGATGTATGATATGCAAGTGCAAGAAAAGAGAATTGAAAAATAGATTTGGAAAGAAATTAATTTGATTTGAAAGGAAGAGATAGAAGTTTGAATTTAGAAAGAAGGTTTTGAAAATTGAAAATAGAGATTTGGAAATAGAAATTTGAAATTGGAAGTTTGAAAATAGATTGGAGACTTGAAAAAGGTTGTGGAAATAGAAATTTAAAAAATGTTGTGACCGCACCCTGAGGGTTGCCTACGTATCCTTTTGGAGGAATCAGGTCAATCGTAGTTCGGACAAGAGTCCGATTGAAAATAGAAGAGTTGATTTAGAAAAGAGTTGAAGTTGAAATTTGGATTTGATTTGAACTTAGAATAGAAGATTGAATATTGGAATTTAGAATTTTAGAATTGAAAAGGTTGGATTTTGATTTGGAAAGATAGAACTTGGAATAAAGATTTAGACTTGTTTTGGAAAGATTGAGATTTAGGAAACCTAGACTTAGGAAAGATGAGACTTAGGAAAGACTTGAGATTTAGAAAGATTTAACTTAAATGTTGGATTAGGAAAGTTTCAAAATAGGAAAGTGTCATTTTTGAAAAATTTCATTTTTGGAAAGTTTCAAATTAGAAAAATTTAGGAGAATTTTAAAATTAGGAAAGTTTTCAATTTAGGAAAGTATTTGAATTAGGGAAGTTTTAACTTAAGAAAGTTTTAAATTAAGAAAGGTTCATTTTAAGAAAGGTTTCAAAATAGGAAATGTTTTGAAAATAAAGAAGTTTTGAAAATAAAAAAGTTTTGAGTTTAGAAAGTTTTAGACTTGGAAAGATTTGAAGTTTTACGAAAGTTTAGAATTTAGAAAGTTTCAACTTAAGAAAGTTTCGAATTTAGAAAGTTTTGATTTTTGGAAAGATTTGAAATTTAGGAAGTCTTAGAATTTTAGAAAGATTTAAATTTAAGAAAGTTTAGAGTTTTGGAAAGATTTGAAAACTTGAATTTGGAAAGGTATGGAATTTAGGAAAGTTTTGACTTAAGAAAGATTTGGAAAGTTTTGAAGAATTTAACTTAAGAAAGTTTTTGAATTTAGAAAACTTCGAATTTGGAAAGATTTAAAATTTAGAAAGTTTAGGATTTAGAAAGTTTTATAGTTTTAGAAGATCTTGAGATTAGAAAGGTTTGAATTTAGGAAAGATTGGAAAACTTAGATTTAGAAAGTTAAGATTTGAAAAAAGGGTAGAGTTAGAAAAGGGTTAAATTAAGAAAGATGTGGAAGCTTAATGTTTAAGGAAAGATTTGAAAGTTTTAGGTAACTTATGATTTAGGAAGGTAGGAAATTAGGAGAGAGTTGAATTAGGAAAGATTTAGACTATGAAGGGTTAAGATTCCTATTTCCTAAAACAAAGGATTGGATTTTGTTTATAAAAAAGAAGGTTTGATTTTGTTTCCAAAAACGGAGGATTGGATCTAGTTTCCTAAACGGGGAGGTTATATTTGGTTTCCAAAAGGGAAGATTAGATTTGACAAGGATTTGAAAAAGGAAGTTTTAGAAACCCTAGATTTGGAAGTGTATAGTTTTGACGTAGAAAATAGGTTTTGGAAACTTATGATTTTGATGTAGAAAGGGAGGTTTTGGAAACCTAGGTTTGAGGAAAGGTTGAAAAGCACGTTTTTGGAAAGAAAATTAGGATTTCCTAATTGTGGGTTCTAGGATTTGACTTAGGCTTTAAGGAAAGAGTTTTTTAGAAAGTGCGTTTTTGAAAATGAAGATTTTGGAGGAAGATTCTAAAGAGGGGTTTCTAGAATGAAGATTTTGGAGAGAGAGTTTTTTGAAAGAAATCCTAGTGAGGAGTTTTTAGAAAGTGAATTTGAAAAGAGTTTTAGGAAGGAAGTTTTTGGAAAGTAAAACTTTTGAGAGAGTTCTGAAAACAAGATTTTTGAAGGAGATAAAAGAGTTTTTAGGAAAGTGAATTTTGATGAGAGTGTTTTGGAAAGGAGTTTGAAAAGAGAAGTTTTGAAAAATAGATTTTTGGAGGGAGTTTTTTAAAACAACTTTGGAAATAAGAGTTTTTAAAAATCATATTGAAAAAGAGGGTTTTAGAAAGAGAGACTTTTGAAATGAGAGTTTTTTGGAAAGTATAAAAACGTCTCACTTTCCTAAAGCGATTCTAACCATAAGAAGGTTAGAACCACTTTAAGAAAGTGATTTTGAAAACAACAAGATTTGAAAATATAGATCATAAAAATCACTTTAAATGTAACACTTTCCTAAAGCAACTCAAGCTATGGAAAGGCTAGAATCACCCTAGGATTTTGATTTTGAAAACAAGTTTTGAAAAAGGAGATTTTGATGCAATTTTGAAAACCAGTTTAATGCAAGCTTTGAAAACAAGTTTGAAAACGATTTTTGGAAGATGCAAGATCATGATATGCACAATGTAAATTTGGGGTCGTGAACATACAAGGTTAAGGTTTCACCACATAATCAAGGGGGCCGAACCCACGTGGTCTCCGGTTAGACTAAAAGAAGGCCCCCGACACGATGACCCTCCAATTGTCCAATCTTACACATGGACCGGGAATCCCCTTGTTTCAAGCATGCAAAGAAAGGGGGGAAAGAGATGGGGGATTAAAATAGAAAAAACTCAAGTGGGTTAGGAGAGAGAAGAGAGGGGGAGAAGTGCAGAAACTTAAAGAGAGAACCTACCTTGTGTCTTCTTTATTTTGCTTAGCTTTACGCGTTTTGCTTTCTTGCTTTTTCTTCGGTCTTCTCTTCAGTCTTCGAGAGCTCTGTCTTGGTCTTCGAGAGCTTCGAGTTGCAGTAATCCAAGTCTTCAATGGAGGGTTGGAGGCTAGTGTATAGGAATGTGTATGAGTGTATAGGAAGTGTATAGGAGGCTAGGATTTGTGTATGGTGGCTAGGGTTTGGAAAATCTAGAGAAGCTAGGGTTTAGGGTGTGTACGAGCTCTGTATATCGAATATTATGGTTTTTAGATTGAGTTTGCAGACCTCTTTCACGCTGGAGGAGGCATTGTATTTATAGACATGAGATAGACCTGGTGCCTGTTGCAGTGGTGCCAGGACAAAATTCCTCTTGGCGCCACTAGGAGTGGGGCCAAGCCATTTCTTGGCTTTAGTGGCACCAGCCAGTTAGGAAAGTTTGTTAAGTCAGCAAGCAATGTATCTTGGGAAGATTTGGGCGCTTATACTAGTGACTACCATGCAATTTTTAGCTTGGCTTCACTAGGAGTGACTCCGGAAAGTTCGGGAAGGATTTAAGGGACCGGGATTGGCCCGAAAGGCCAGAAAAGGGCAAGAACACTTAGAATAGTGTCCCAGAGGTATTTGATTTGAAAAAGATAAGATGTGTTGGAAGAATTGACTGGGCCATTAAGGGCAAAACGGTTATTTAGGCCGGAAAGCTACGAGATGGACTCGGAACATCCCGAAAAATGACTCAAGAATTGAAAACATTATTCAGAATGTTTGCAAAGGCTTGCCGATTTGATACCCAGAGCCGGTGTCGTTGGAAAAGGCGAACGGCTCACTAGGGACAAAATGGTCATTTTGTACCGGGTTTGTCGGAATGACTCGGAATGATCCGGAAAGGTAAAGAAAGGTTGAGAATACTGTAGGAAGCATTCTTAGGAGGTTACCGGTTTAATACCCAGGCCCGGTGTGGTTCCCGGGGCATTCGAATGCCTGGGGGCAAAATGGTCATCTTGACCGGAAAGTCTCAGAATTGGCCTGAAACTGATTAGAAGGCACCTAATCATGTTGAATTGCCTTTAAGATAATCTTGGAAGGGTGGACTTACCATTCTAAGGACTTAGGTGTGTTCTCGAGAAACGAGCCAGAATATGGCCCTAGGGGCAGTTTGGTCATTTTTCATCGAAGTGGGCTAGCAGGTACTGGTGTTGACCTGGGTTTTGAGTGTTTCTGTCACTCTGACGGCGGTCGCATGATACAGGAGTTTGTTGGCAATTCCCTATATCGACCTGTTTGCGAGTATTTTCGCTACTCTGACGGTTGCAATGTTTGCGAGTATTTTCGCTACTTTGACGGTTCGCAATCATTCCCGAGACTGCCTGATCTCGGGAAGCTACTAAAGGGAGTTAGCGCCTAAGAATCAACTTTCTCGAAAGGCGTGCCTAAATAGATATTTCTGCATTGGCAGGCTAGCAGGAGCCAAAGGTGGACCATTCTACCATCTAGGCGACTTGGGGTCTCGTCCCGGTCGACAGGTTTAAAGGGACTTATCGTTCCGAAGAGATTTTCTTTGAAAAACGTGCCGGACTGTCTTGAGGAATCAACTGTCTCGAGAGAGAGATTGGAATTGGAATTAGACTTGGAAAGGGGACTTACAGTCTTCGGAAAGGCGCGCCTGACTTGGAATTGGAAAGGGGACTTACCGTCTTCGGAAAGACGAGCCTAATTTGGATTTGGAAAGGGGACTTACCGTCTTCGGAAAGATACACCTGACTTGGAATTGGAAAGGGGACTTACCGTCTTTGGAAATACGAGCCTGACTTAGATTTGGAAAGGGGACTTACCGTCTTCGGAAAGACAAGCCTGATTTGGAATTGGAAAGAATAATACCCCTTAAGGGCATTTCGGTCATTTTGCCTCTATTTGGGCCCGGTGGGGCCCGCGAAGCGATGAATTGACGGGATTAGACTTAGAAAGTTAATTTGGATTGAAATATGCCCACAATGACTTGAACATAAGTCTGGACAGAGTGGAAGCTATTGAGCGGTTAAAAATGAGGTGTTTACAATGTCATACTAGGAATTATATTTCGAGCTCCATATTATTAAATGATTATTTATCGCTCTACGTTAAGATTATATATATCCGTCTATTAAATTAAATTACTAAAAATTAAATTTAATAGACTTATTTAATTCCTTTAGACCTTCCACTTAACTTATTTGATATGTTGGATTCATAATTCACCTACAGGGTTTGAGATAATCAAAACTTATAAGCTTCTTTAAGGGGATATCATCAACCCCTATAATGGGACGTGGATTCTATCAATAATTAATATTTATCATACATGTAATGTTATTGTCTAACTCACTGAGTTTATTAATTCACAAAGAATCTCACTCTTCTGTGAATCAAAACAATAAACATTATATGCACGTGTCTATTTATTATATTAGGATTAAGAGTATAAGCACTCATAATAATCATGAGGTATTAATTATTTTATATAGTCAGTATAAAAATAATTATCTCCATACGGTCCTGTTCAATACACATAAAGTGTACTAGTTAAGGAGTTGGAACTATACCGTTTTCCATAATCAAGACATACTTATTAAAATCTTGTACTACAGTCCTACTGATGGTGTGCCTAGTTCCATTTAAGACTGTGAATGATAAGCTTAAATTCCATAAGAATCGATAATCTGATCTTCCGTATGTAAGCTGTACTCTATACACTAAATCATCTACTATATAAAATAAGAGACACACATACATAATTATTAAATATATAACACAATACAAATATTGCTCACTCATATTCTCATTAAAATGAAATAAGTAATTTATTAATAAATACTAAAACTATTATATAAAGCATGTCTTTTAGTATAAATCCCTAACAATAACTTTCACCATCAATCCAGTCCATATCTTGCAATCAAACAACAAAAGATGAAAAAGAGAAGAATGAGAGGCAAGAGAGACACAAGCCCAGCTCAAGGCAAATTGAGGCATAATGCGACAATTTTAATGTGGCTTTTCATTTTTTAATATTATTTTTATTTTTTATTTAAAATTATTTATTTTATAAACTGGTATTTTTCCTTTTGAAGTCAACTATTATTCTGAGTTTAGCCTTTTTACTAAAGGATTTTTTTTTCACATGAACTAAGACCTCTTCTTTTCAAAGGAAAACCTAGAAATTATGTGTAAGGCCTTAAACTTTGAGGCCTTTAAAAAATTTTATTTGTACAATTTTTTGTTATGCTAGTTTTTTTTTCTTTTCTTTCTAAAGTACACTTAGTATAGTTGATTTTAAGTCTTTTCTTTTTATCTAATAAGACTTCTTTTTTCACCTAGATTACAAAATTCTCTAGAACAAAAAGATACAAAAACTAAATAGACGTTAACTATAACATTTAATGTTTAAAAAATTTGAAGCCTTAAAAAAATTTATTTGTATAATTTATTTATTTATTTTTAGACTAATTTTTTTTTTAAAATTCACTAGTGTAGTTGATTTTAAACTTTTTTTTAACAAATAATTTTTTTATTTTAATTAATTTTTTTTAAAAATAATATAAAAATATATAAAATTTTATTAAATTTTAAAAACATTGAGAACTTTAAAATTTTGGGGTTGTTAGGCAATCCGAAGTGGCTTTCAAGGATGAGCCGGCCCTAGAGTGACGAAAAGTGAGATACCTATCTCAACAATAGGCGAACATGACCGAAGGATTGTGAGAGATAGATGAGCGGAAAGATAAAGTTGAGAGAGACTGGCCTCCTTGCATCGAGTTCCGTGAGAGAAGCCAAGAGGTGGACATCGGTGTACCACACACATAAACCAAGGAGCAGGTTGGTGAGATGAGATGCCTGCTCTCTGTAAGAAAATGCCAACATAGCTCGGGAATAACAAAATTAAAGCAGAGTTAAAATCATCAAAGCACAAAGATCTCTAGCTGGCCGTTTTAAAAAAAAGAGGGGTAAAATGGTCCAAAAATCAAAGTTGAGCGATGGACGAATGGGTTGTGCTCCATCGCACCTTTTATGCAGGTAGAAAAATAATTAAATTAATTATATTTTATACCTCTGTATAGTAAATTTTATTTTAAAATTTTTATATTTTATATATAATAATTAAATTTTAGATTTTTAATTTATTACTATATTAGTATTTTGTTTAAAAAAATAAAAAAATTCTTATAAAACAAGTACGCGACCCTCTTCATCGGATAAAGAGGTAGAATGTAATCTTATCATGCCCAAAGAGGTGTACTGTGTGCGTGAGTATAGTTGATTACACCTTTAATTTTAGAATAATTTAAAAGGTATTTATAATAGATTATTAAGAAAGGGATTAAATTTTATATTTTTATTTCTTGAAAAATGTTACATAGTCGTTACATGTAAATTTTTATTTTTTAAATAAAAATTAATATTATAATAAAATAAAAATATAAAATTTTAATTATTACAATTAAAAATAAATAAATTTGAGTGTAATGCGTAAAGTGTTTACGTGCAAAGCGTAATTAATTAAAAAAAAAAACTCCAATATTTGCTCTCTCCTTCCTCTGCCGGCTTCACTGCCACCACCGCCGAATCGTCTCCGAACACTGCCAGCTCTATCGTTCTCTGTCGCCGTTTTCTTTGTATTTCACCACCGATCACCATCGTCAGGCTCAGGTCGAGCCACCGAATTCCAATTCTGTCTCTTCTGTAATATGGCCTTTTCCTTTTCTGTTTTCTCATTTTGCTCTCTCTCTCTCTCTCTCTCTCTCTCTCTCTCTCTTCCTTCGAAGTTTTAGGCATATGTTTACATTTATATGCAAATCTGTTTTATATATAACGTAAATATGTATTTACTTTCAGTCGAACAACAAAACCACATCATTTTATTTTTATTTTTTTGTAGTTTTCTCCTGCTTTTTGACATTTTTCTTTTCAATTTCTGGCTAAATTATTGTTCAATCTTAAAATTTCCCATTAACCTTTGAAACAGGTCTGCCTCTTCTCCCTCTCTCGGCGGCGTATCTCATTGTAGGTGCTAATTATCGCTGCAATTTCACTGGTAAAATTCTGAACTTAAGTGGAAACTTTTGTTGATGGCTTTTATACTTTGAATGAACTGAAATCAGGCACTTGCGTTTGGATGTGTTCTAGCTATGCAAAATTTTAGATTAGGTTGGTGCCTGTTCTTGTTCTTGGACAATTATTTAACGTTCTTTAGTAGATAGGAAAGCTGGGAATGGCTAAGGAATTGGCAATTGTTTGAAGAAATTACTTGAATGATTTCTGTAGGTAGGGATTTAGAATTCTATAAATGGTGTCTTTTTAGGTGACAAATGCTGGGAAGTTTCAAAATGGTGTATTTAGATAGTTGAATGCAATTGTGGCATATTTTGGTGGAAAGAATGGTTCCGGAGAAATCTTTTACAGAGCTGGTGCATTAATTGAAGAGGTCTTCCATGGCAAGTAACGGTGAGTTTGATGAAAATGCTAAGGTAAATAGTGCACTTTAGAAAGCAGTATTTTTTCCAATTGGGAGTGGCCTGCAACCCTGCACTGAGATGGGGAAGGGGCCTGCTGAAACTTGTGTTTCAGGGATATACATGAGAACATTTGTGTTTTGAATTAGAAGAAAATGGTGTCATTCTAGGTTCTAGGGGACGCAAAGATAGTTGACTTTTTATTTTTTGTCATCAGTCCTCTCTCTCCCTCACTCTCCCTTATTTCTTGGATGTATGCTTTGAAGACTGGAGGATGATCAAGCTCAATCGCTTTTAATTACTTGAATATATTTATCTATTTTTATCATTTTCAATTAAGGATAGGCCTAGATTATAAATCTTGTTTATTGGGCTTCCTGAGGTTTGGTTAAATTTTTTTTTTTTGGGTACTTAGGAATGAAAGAGACCGGAACAAGAAACAAAAAACAAACAACACAGGGCTACACCCTTGCAAAAGAAGTGCCAATCATGTCAGCAATCAGAGTTTGGCAGATTTCATCTAGAGGGTCTTCCTGAACCACTAGGAGCTCATTCTGCTTGTTCCGCATTTTGGCGAGAATGTCTGGGCATTGGTTTCCTTCTCGTGGAACGTGAGAGATCGTGCAATTGCACCTTTGCATTAAAAACCTCAAATCCTCAACAAGGGCTCTGTATGTGTAACCTTGTTTAGGTCCTTCCTTGATTGAATTCACATCATCTTCAGAGACTGCTTCAATAGCTATTTCATACATTCCTTTCTGGAGAATGACAGTAAGCTCTCTGTAAATTCCCCAGAGTTCTGCTTCCAGGCTGGTTCTACTCGCCAACTTCCTGTAGTAGCCACAAAACCAGGACCCTCATTCATCCTGGAAGAGGCCTCCAAAACCAGCTGGACTCAGGTTACCAAAGGAACTTCCATCGGTGTCGAGTTTCACTTTCCCTGCTAAAGGAGGATTCCATTTGATAAGATTAGTATTTCTATGATCAATAAACTCGAGGGCAAGAAAAGCCTCAGAGATTTCCATGCGTAAACATTGATTTTCTTGATGGTTTTCTGGATGTTCATGTCAGCATTGTCCAAATCTGTAGCATTTCTGTCTTTGGTAATTAATCCTTCTGTGCTTTGTCTCGATCTATTTTCAAATGAGATACAATTATGCCTTTATTCACATGTAGGCTTCTCCCGAGTACATTGTTTTTCTCTTTAGATTCACTACCTTGCTTTGCTGTATCATAAGCATTGGTTTTGGTTAAGATTGGCTACATTTGGAATTGATATCTGTTTACTTGAATCCAAGTGCCTATGCCATGACCCCAAACCCATCCTATCCGGATTTGGAATCATGGTTGGCTAGTAGCTAAAGCTACCAAAAGTCTCAATCTAATCTTAGACAAAAGTGCACTTGGTTCATTTATTGATTTAACATAATTAATATGGAATTTATAATGGAAGCATACATAGCATAATTGAAATGGGGACTATGCAATCAATACATGACAAAGCTTTGCCTAGGTACATTTCCATTCCCACATACATCCTAATATAACATGATATGAGATGTCCGAAACTATACAAGTATAGGTCAAGTGGCCTTAATATAAAAGAGACCATCATACATGTACATACAACTCTACTTAATATATCAAGATGTACATCAAAACACCAAAAGATACTTCATGCATTACACAGGTCTTCACTTAAAAAAGTCTTCTATTTGCATTTAAAGCTTCTTGTGCCTTACTTATGTTCCACAACATGAATTGATGTTAATAGATTTGGGTGAGCTCACAAAGCGGTGGATACTAAGTATTTTCAGAAAACAGTGTATAACAATACAGAAATCAGTTTGAACTCAGGAATAATAATCATAATAATATTAGAATAGCAGTCTTTCTGAATACTAGGTTTCAAGAATCATACAGAATATCAAAATAGAAGATTGTGAGAAAATAACAGATATACAGATTTTATATCATCAGAAATTAAACAGAAATAGGGCAAATCTGTCTCAACCTGGATCCATAATAGAAATAGACACACATTATTCACATAGAGCGTGGATATGTTGCGCGAGGAAATAGGGAAACTTGTCCCTTTCAGAAGCAAGACAAGTTTTAATCAGAGTCCCTCTCGTATCAAGACATAACAGCATGAATTTTGATTACAGGACCTCTCGTATCAGGACCCCGAGATAGGCAATAGAAACATAAATTTTACTTTGAAAACCACAAATGAAGTCATTTAAATTCCCTGAAGCTCAGAATATTCTTTGACAACTTTTAACATATAGAACATATTTATCAAACGAGCATAAGAACATTTGAAAATAATGTTTGTGATTCATTCTTTTGAGAAAACATAGTTGCTAAGAAAATCAAGTTAGAAATCAACTACAGATGTCAAACCACTCACCTCGGGTCCTTAAAAGTATGAATTCCTCTTTTATATTAATCCTACACAATCAAGACACGTACAAATCTCTTGAGACAACAAGTCTAATGAAGTCTCAAGTCCACCTAGGTAAGTTCAAGCCACACCAAAGGTGTTAGCTTAATGGTCTTTATATAAGTCCCATCTAGGTTCTCAAGGTCTAATTCCAACCTTTAGATCACAAACATAAAGGTGACAACATATTCAAATTTCACAAGAAAAGAATCAAGAATTGCTATTTAAAATTAGTCTCACTGTTTCAACTAAAATGTATTTTTTTTACATATGGAAGTCTAGGTTTTAAGTCCATAAATTTATATCTTAGAAGGGTCATAGAAGAATTTCTAACCAGTTAATTATAAGATTATAGACACAAGGTCATCTTTCTTACCGTAATCCAAGCTTTGAGTGTAATTCTCTTGAGTTTCCCTTCACTTCGCTTCTTGTTTCTCTTATTTTCTCTCTTTGTTTCTTACTAGCCAAGCACAATGCTCTCCAGCAAAACCTACTCTCTCTCTCTCTCTACTACGGTCATAAGTCCTATACAAAAGTGGAGAATGCATAAAATACGTAGGTAATGCAATTGTGTTGCAAAAAGTACACTTGTTTTGCAAAAGAAAAGGATGGGTTTCCCTTAGGAATGAGGTGGCACTCTCCCATGAGGTCTTAAATATGAGTTATCAAACCACTACCTATGTGGTTCAACCAAAATAGTCATATTGTAATGCCAATTAATTGATAAAACAATGTTACATTTAATGGTCCTGATAGTGGAGTTGACTCCATCAGCCTTGGAGTAAACTCCATGGTCAGTCAACCAATTCGCTTAGTCTCCGAAGTTTAGAGTCGACTCCATCTACCTTAGTGTCGACTCCAATACCTGGAAAACTTGGATTTCACTTACCAAGTAATGTTTTTTGTTTTTGTTTTCAAAATTTTTGGAAAAAAAAATTAGTGTTTGGTAACATTTTTGCTTTTTGTTATTTGCAAAAATTTGAAAACAAAAACTAAAAACCGGCCCAAAAGTGAAAACACGGAAATCGTGTTTTCCCATGTTTGCAAAAACATCCAAGAAACATGAATGAACACTTATTCACTCAATCAAACCCCATTGACAACAATTTTGAGAGACATTAGGTACTATTCTTCTCTCTCTTCCTCGCCTTGTCCCTGTCTTTCTCCCTCTCCTTCTACCTCTCCTTCTGCCTCACTTCTTCTCTTCCTGTGCTCTGATCTCATCTCTCTCCCCCCTTGGAAAAAAGGTTCAGTAGTCAGGTAGTACCAGGTTTTGGTTACTCATGCATATCAGATCTTGCCATGTGTTTTTTATTGTATTAAGTTGTCTTTAGTAATTACAAATTCATGTTGTTGACATAATAAAACACCTCATATCCCAATTTAATAGAGATGAGTAAGCAATTGGTACTACCTAACCATTGGATTCCCCCACCCCCCACAAAAAAGAAAAACCCAAAAAAAAAAAACAAATACTGATCTGCTCTCTCTCATATCTTTCCCTTCTTCTTTTCTTTCTCCCACCCGATTCCCTAAAACCCCATCAACGGCTCATAGAGCTCCGAAATCGACCTACCACTGGCTGGACCTTCCCCTCCTTCTCCCACCCTTGAAACCCCACCCCCAGTAACACCATGGATCTCAGATCTGTGCCTTTTCTGTGACTCTTCTTTTTCCCTGTTCATCACATACATGCTATAACTTAGATCTGTTTGTTTGTGTGCTCTGCTTAGGTAGAGCCTGCTGAATAGAAGTGATCTGGACATTTGAGAACTATGATTCAAGAGTTATGTTGGTCATGAATTTCTTATTATGAAATTGGGGTTTGCTGTGAAAATACTTGAACTTGGGGTTGGGGTTGGGGTCTGTCCTGAACTTGGGGTTTGCAGTGAAAGTCATGAACTTCTTGTTATGGAAAAAACATTCTTGGTTCTCTTCCTCTGCTCTCAGCTTGGGGTTAGCCGTGAAAATCACTGCTGTGGTATGTGAATGAGTTTGAGTGAGGGGGGTCTGAAGCAAGTTAAAAAAAAAATGAAAAGAAAAAAAGAGAGAGAAGCATGGTACCTGTATTTGGGCTTGCATGTAATGGTATGTGAATGAGTTTGAGAGAGAGGGGTCTGAAGCAAGTTGAAAACAAGAAAAAGAAAACCAGGGCACCTGTATTTGGGGCCTGCTTCATGCTGTTCATAAGCTCACCACTGTAGTCATGGTTTTCTAATTTCATTTTATTTGGTATAAGAACATGTTAGTTTCAGAAAAAAAAAAAAAAAAAACATATGTTAGTTACCAAATATGTTTTCTGTTTTTGTTTTTTTAATGTGACTCTGAATTAAGTTAAGTAATGACATTTTAAGCAAAAATACAAGTGCACACTTAACAAATCATGGATTATATTCACTCAAGAGCATGAAATGTAAAAATAACTTGCATACAATTGCAAAGTAATGATTCGGACATTACAGCCTAAAGCATGATAAGAGAAATTAAAAGGCCTTGAATGTGGACTGGTGCTACTTTGATCATACGTGCACATTTCTTTAACCTAGTGGATCATTATTAATGTTGGACAATTTTATTTATGGTTGGTTGCATCATTCAGCAATCCCTATATATGTGATGTCCATATGACTGATAAAAGTGGCATTAAGATAAAACTTGTTTTTGACAAATTATCTTGCTCTCCCTCTCTCTTCTTCTCCTCCTCCTCCTCCTCCTCCTCCTCCTCCCAAGGAAAGAAAGGATATCCTACCTAATCTCATAATGACAAATATGCATAGCCTTAGTCCACTGTCCTAAAAGAAGGTTCTCCGCCTAGATGGCTATTCTTTCCAAATTACAAGCTGCAATATCCATCCTTACTTCGAGTCAGATTAGAATAGTAAGCCTTCTTGTGAGATCCAACCCTTTCATTTAGAATTATTTAGTTTAATTGCATATGGATTAGCTAAATCAAGAAGCTTAAATACCATGGTTTAACGTGCATTATATTCTTACATTTTATTTATAATTAATCTCGATTAATTAATTTAAGTGAAGACTAATTAGTGCTAATCAAGAGATTAAGTTTTACGTATTTAGGTATAGAGTTGCTTGTTAGTATGATTTATATGCTTGACACCTAGGTGTGTGCTTCACCTATTATGGTGTGTGTGTGACTTAGTCATTGAGGTGTTTGTTAGTATGACTTGTGAGGGTGACACCAAGTTGTATGTCATCAAGTAAGGTGTGTGCTTCATCAATAAGGTGTGTGCATGTGTTGCATTAGGTATAAAGATATATCTATATGTCTTGATGAGAATAAGAGATGAGAAGAAAGAGAAGAGTGGAGTTTATGTAGGAAAGGAGGAACTTGTTATAATTGTGTTTGTCAAGAGAGAAAGTGAAAGAAAAGGAGAGAGAAAAGGAAAGAAAAGAAGAGAAAGGAATGGAAAAAGAAGGGGAAACTTGTGTAGCTTGATTCAAGGTTTTTAAGTGAGAAAGCACACTTCTAACTTCTTCAAAAGAGTGACTTGGCTATCCATTTCAGTTGTTGAGGTGGGTGTACTAATTTATATTAAATATTCGGTAGAACATGAATATGTATCTCTGCAAACTATGGTTATGTAGATTTACATGGAATATTCATTGAGATGGTTATGTGATGGTCTTGTGGGATTCAAAGTTATTACATTGTGTTGATTGCATTGCACTGCCTTAGTGGTGTTATATAGTATTGCCTTAGTGGTTTTGTCATTCATTATCTATGGGACATACTTAAAAGGCTATTTTATACATTATACATCACTGTTCAGGGAACGTTACCTATAAGGCTAATTCATTTATAGTGCTAGAGGCCAATATGTGATCAATGAGATATGAGATGATTGCGATATGAGTTGTGCATCGTATCATTTGGACTTGGAGCTTGAGTTGTGGTGATAATTTACATTGAAGTATTCTTGCTTATATTCTTATAAGTTATTGTGGTTTGCTCACGCCCCTACAGTGGCTCCTTTTTAGGTACCTAAATGAGTTTGAGTCTACTGTTGAGTCTAGGTCTAGGACGAGGAGTTTATGATTAAATGAGGACATTTGTATTTATTGTATATCTCGAGTCACTCTTTCATATGTAACATATGAATAAGGGAGAAAATTTTAGTTTATACATACATACCTGTGTGTGGATGTTTGTACATCTCTTTTTTGGTATGTATATAAGCTTGGAACGTGTTTTGCCTACACCTGACGAGAGTCCTAAGTATTTCTTGATCATATTATGTTAATTGTATGTTTAGATGGTGGGTTTGTAAGGTCCACCTTACCTTAAGAAGGTCATATAGCTTCCTCTGGGGTGGGTGTGACACTTCTAGTCTCTCATTCTATGCTATGTTAATCTCTCTATGTTAGGTCAGGATTAGGTAGCTTGGAGAGAAGGCCAAGAGGCTTGATCAATTTTGTCATTCGGTGGAGAGAGAGAGAGAGAGAGAGGTTTCTCGAAGAGCTGATCAATGGAAGACATGGATATAGAAAGCGATGGAACATGGCCTCCGAAATAAGGCATTCACATTTGCTTAGAGGAGCAGATAGGGGGTAATTTCCTGTCTTCTCTTGTCAAAGAATTCATGGCAATGACTGTATAATGTCTGAAATTTTGTGGATTTTTCAGGACAATGGAGAAGGCATGATATCAACCCTCCCAAACTGCTGAGCATCTATAGGATTATAGTACATATTTACAAATTTCATACCTGAGAAAATTATTTTTATATGATTGGATATCAAAATTATCATGTAACCTTAATCAATACACATGGTTTGTAGGTTATTTCGTGTATTCAGAATTCACCCATCGTTCTTGTACTGAATGAGAGGTTGGGTCGATAAGGTTTTTCTTTGTAAAAGAGAGAAGTAATTTCGGTTTTCACTTCGCCTTTATTCATTGTTTTATACTTTCACCTTGTATTCCTTTCATTATAACCAAGTAGAGGCTAAGTTCCAAACAAAAGCCAAAAATAAGAAACGATGACATCACCATTATAAAAGTTAGACCGTAATTTTTTTTTTTAAAAAAAAAGTAATTATAAAAATATCCCTGAACTATGACTCAATATAACTAAATCTTTAAACTTTAAAATATGATACATTGACTTCTTAAATTACTAATTTACGTCAATCTAACACCTTTTGTTTGCAATTCGTTAGGAAAGTGAATAAAAAATTATTATGTAACTTGCACATATTCACAAAAATATGATTTTATATCTATGTTAACTTTCTCTTATTATAATAATCATCTAATGACTAAAATATGTTTTAGAGTTTAAAGAAGTTTAGTGATATAAGTTATAGTTTGGAGGTAATTTTGTAATCACCCCCTTGAAAAACGAGAGTTAGACCATACTGAACAGTAAACTGTTTGGACCGTCAAACGGTCCAGTCCTGGTTTCCAATACAAGGACCCTTATACAGTTCTCAATCAATTCAAATAAGGAAGCTTCGGCTTGTGACCCAGTTCCGTTCAATTGTTTCTCTCTCTCTCTCTCTCCATAGATACACATCCAATTCTATAACTTGTGATTTCTTCTTGAGAGGTCATTGGCCACCCAGTAAGTGCTCTCTCTATATATACACACACCCACACACCCGTATACAAGCATCAAGGTAAAAGTTGGCAATTCTTAAATGTATGTTTATGTATTGTTTGGATTTGCGGAATTATGATAAGGCCTTGACTGTTATTGCTTTATGCCCTTTTCAGAATCTTCAATTCTTGAATATGAGTAAATATGTGTTTCTTTGACAGCTAATTCATTCTATAGAGTTGTTGGCGTGTAGTTTGGTTTGAAAACCGCGGAAAAGGAAAGAAAATGGGATGTGATTTTTCTGTAAACCTTTCGCTAATGTCATTTTAACTTAAAATTTTGGTTTGGGTTGGGTTGGGTTGGGGAGTGTCTATTGTGATGGTTGAGACTTTATCTTTTCAAGGGCTAGTATTGATTGTCTTCTTGGATTCATAAGTCTATATTAGGGTTGTACCTCTGTATATTGAGATTAATGAATGACAAATAAAGAATTGCAGTTTCAAAAGTTTGTACTTCGTGTGTGGTTGTCTTTTATTTTTAATGCTTTGTTTGAAATCCGGATTTTTCTTAATGCCACTAAGGAGGATTGTTGTTCCCTTTTGATTTACCTTTTCCTTTTCTTTTCCAGCGCCAAATCCGTGATCCAAACAGTGTAAGTGTCATTTTGTAGGAACCCTAGGTGTGATTGCCTTCTTGTTCTCTCTCCTCTGCTTCATTCTGCTCTTTTTTGTTTTATTTATATCCCGATGTCAATGCAACTAAAGCATTGATTGCTGTTTGCATTCTAAGTCATGAATAAAACCTTCTGCTCATCCCCATCAAACCCTAAATTGGATCCCCTCATTCCTGCTTGCTTCTAGTTCCCCTTAAATTATTTCCTTGCCAAACACGATCTACCAATAAACATTGCTTAATTCAACGACGATCCTGCATCAACTATCGCTACGTTAACTCACTGAAGTCTAGATAAATTTAGCTGCTCCAATTAGAAAGCTCTTTGAGAATTGAATACATTACAAAGGTACAAGTTTGTTGTTAGTTAAGTTTTCTGTTAATTATAAATGTAGATTAAGAAATTCATTTTGGTCAAACTCATGTATATGCAGTTATCACTGATTGGACTATAATAGTTCTGATATTTTTCATGTGATATATTCCCTTGCATATTAGCCCACCTGAAACCTTGAGATGTACTTGCTATTAATTAGGCATAGTTACCTTTGCTTGTTTTTATTTTTGGAGGAAAGAATGGTCAGGGAATCACAAATTTGTTGTGTTCATTACATGATAATCTGCTTTATGATTATAAAGCTATTCCTTACAAAATATTTCATGCCATATGAACTCCAAATATATTTTGATCCTGCTTTCTTTTCGAAGCACTCTTTGATAAAAAGTGGGTTTTCATAACTGAAACTATATGTGGATGTGGACCCTAATATCATGTTCACTTGAACAGGGTTCTGTAATGTCAAAGCGAGACCAACAGTGATGAGACATTCTTCAATCAGATATGCCTTGTGTATTAGTTCTCCAGTACCTTAGAAGGTCAAAATGATAGTGGCTTCTCTTATCTGAAATTCCATTCTTGTTAAAAATATCGAGTACAATTGTTCATAGCTGCCGCAGTGCTGGTAATGGAGACTGATATCAATGGAAACTCTTCACCAACCCAATCCCAATGGAGAAAAGTTGCATATGGAGGGATGCAACCTGGGTTTGATGACAATCACACCGATGAGTCTTTCCTTGAAGATATGGTCATGAATGCCAGTGTTGTCAAACGTGACATGCTAAAAGTGATGATAGACTCTGTTTCTATATCACAATATCTATGCACTGTCACTCTTGTGGTCTTGGTTTGGACCTATACACTTGGGTCGACCATTAACGAAAACTCTCTCTTGCTTCTTGATGTAAGCCTTCTCGGATTAGGTTTCTTCGTTCTACTCTTAACTGCAGAGATGCTTTCCTTAAATCTTCTTCTCAATTATGTTTTCAAAATCTCCTTTTTTATAACTGGGTTATATGTTTTATCTCCTATCTACCACACTCTTACCCAGTCTATTAGCTCAGACTCCATATGGGCTCTAACTGCTGCACTTATCACCCTCCATCTCTTCCTGCATGACTACTCTGGATCCACAATAAAAGCTCCTGGGGCTCTAGAACATCCAACCTTTTCGAGCAATATCTCTTTAAATGCTTCTATAGTGGCCTCTCTTTTGATTGCTTCTCGCCTTCCATCTAGGCTTCATGTTTTTGCTATTGTGCTGTTCTCCTTGCAAGTCTTCCTCTTTGCTCCACTGGTAACTTACTGTATCAAGAAATATTCATTTCGGTTGCACCTCTCCTTCTCACTGGGGTTGATGGCTGTGACATTGGCTTTTGCTTGCCGGTTGCACAAATTACTTTTTGTGCTATTGTTGAGTTTGTTAGTTTTTATTAATGTGGTGTGTCCTTATTGGCTTATAAAGATTCAGGAGTACAAGTTTGAGATCAATGGTCCTTGGGATGAGGCAAAGCTCTGTTTTAATATAACAGAGTGAGAAAATCTCTCTCTCTCTCTCTCTCATAAGATCCTCCAGCTCAGCAATTTTACAGAATTGGATTCTTGTTGGTCACTCTGTTCTTTGGAACCTTACTGAAGTTTGAAAAATTAATGACAAGTTCAGATGCATATTTTTTTGTTGCTGTTATTATTTGAGCTTCAGAAAGTTGTATTCTTTGGTAGAGAGAGCCTTTTGAGATGTACTTTCAACACCACTGACTTTTTGGTGTGCTTGGAATGGATTGACAGATTAGGTAAAAATAGAATTGGCTTAGTTGTTTGTTGAGGATCATACCTTGGGGTTGGATTTTTACAGGATTTACTTTTAAATTCTAGTTTGTGTCGTGTATATATATATTTGGTTTTTGTTTTTGTTTCTGGCCTTAGTTGTTTTTTTTTTTTTTTAAAGTCCAAAACTCCTTATTTCAGTCCTGTAATACAATGTAACAGCCTTTATACATCCTCAAAGTACTACTGGGTTGCCTCTAGAGCCAAAATCATGGGATTTCTTGGCTTCTGCAGGTTATAGAATATGGATATCATTATTTACCTGCAGGACTCGATTGTCAAAGATGATTAGATGACTTAAGGTTTCACCACTGAGGCTATGGGATAAATTTTCCCTGGAAACCATGGTTGACACTAGTTTCACCTTTTACCATATTACTTTATTTTATTTAAGATTGAGAAAGAAAAGCGCCCAGGAAAAGGGGGCAACTGTATTCAAATGTTCTACATCCTTTTTGTGATTTTGTTTTTTAAGGGAAAAGAGAAAAAAAAATTAGCTGTCAAACCCTTGTCAATACAAAAGCTTCACATAAATTTCTTGCATTGAAAATTACTGCTTTTGGTTCATGATATATTTAAATTTGGTGTAGCATTTAATGGCTGGTATTATTTTTGAGCCTTTTGAATTTTATTTTTCTTTCTAAAGCTCAGATGTGCCTTTTTTCTCAAATTGATGGTGTACCTTGATGGGTAGAGAGATGGATTGAAGATACAAGCCCCATAGCTCACTTTAAAGAGTGAGTTTGGAAGTACATCGTGACATGTAGAAAGAGATAAGTTGGAAGTCACCAGTTTCTTTGATCCAGAAAGACCAAAGATCAAGCAGAGGCTACAATAAACAAAACAAAACGGACCAAATGGAAGATTCATCTAATAAAGAAGTCGTACCATTGACACCACCTAATATGTGATCTCAACCGTAATACTATATCATGTACAACACACCCATGACTTGGAAGGACGAAACATGAGAAGTGACGGGTTCAAAAATCCAAAACAGCCACTCTGTACCTACGGATGAGGCTTCTATACTCAAGAGTAAGACTGCGTATATTTAACCTCTCTCCAAATCCCATACTAGCAGCGGCCCTCATGCACTAGGCTGTCCTATTTGCCCAGGCCTCAATTCAGTTCTTTCCAGTAGCGAACGGTAGCAATGAACGTCATTGACTGATATGAAAATGAGGTTTCGTGCCCCGTGTCGTGGAATAGGAGAGGGTGAGCTGAGGGAGCCTTTGAAGGCCAAATGCGTTGAACCTATCCCAGATAAATAACGCCTAATTGCTATAGCAGCAGCAGAAGCACGTAGTTCAATGAATAGTAAAAATATTGAGGTTTAAACCCCATTATTTAACATATAATCAAGAGGAAAAAAAAAAAATACACATCATGTACAAGATTCAATCAATACAAGAGTTGTGCCATTGACACCACATATTCTGTGATTTCAAGTGTAATAATGAATGACAAACAACACACCCGAGTTAGAAGCACAAAACATGCGATATCAAGGGTTGTTGCTGGCTAGGTTTGCCTAACCTCAACTCTGTTCTTTCTGGTAGCTAAATGCCTAATCTGCTGAATATCCTACTCCTCTTTATCACGATTTTGTGATGAATCCACTGCGTCGCTTGGTCTAGAATGCAGACTGGCCTTGGCATCAGCAAGAAATGCAGGATCCGGCTCATGTTCATCTGAAGGTTCCTTCATTGCCATATATATGTAGAATGCGATGACAACATTGACAGTTATGACAGCAAGGAATCCACTAAATAGAGTCGTGGAATAAGAGGACAAGTGGGTTGAACCTGTTCCAGATTAATAATATGTTTCATTGCAGCAGCAGCAAGAAGTAGTTCAACTAATATACTGATTCAACAGCTACAAAATTTTAACATAGAATATAATCAAGTCCCAGGCAGATTCAATAGTACATGAAAAATAGGCATTTTCTGGACCAAAGTAACTGAAAATTGCATAGAATTCTCTGGGTAGTCAATAAGAAAAGTGATGCAATTCCCGTTGAGACTTGGGTTAAAAAAAAAAGGATAAAGAAAAAAAAGGACTGGTTCAGCCAGACTCGAGGATCCATCTCAGAAATCGTGCAATGAATTTTCCTATATATTACATGATATGCCACCCCTCCAAAACTGAGCGGGCTGAAGACTTCTTGCTCTCCAATGATGTAAAATCACTGTTCTTAAGTACATCTATCTCACCAACTTGCGTTACGCTTACGTCTCTATCTGAAACTAATACTCACAAACATGGCCTTGCTCATTGCAAATTGTGGAATCAAGCCCAACCCTTGCTGGTTAATAAAAGGCTTAGGCATCAATTCCACTGTCTGAGGTGTGCTACATAGCTTGCATGCATATAGATTTACTCTTTTAGCAAAACAGCCCAAACATTTTGGAGAGATTACTATTCCACTGTATAACAAAAATGTCTGCGACAAATAGGAATCAAAATGATAATGTGATTCTCAAGATACTTTACCTTAACATGAGGTTAAATCATGAAGAAGCTGTATCAAATATCCTGAATGCTGAACAATACGTAATGGTAATCACAAAATGGGCTAACAAACCTCAAGAAACTAACAGATACGCATTCCTTACATGAAAATGCCTTTTTATGCCACTGCTGGGAGAAAAATACTCTCTAGAAATGAGTTTTCACAACATTTAGTTTTGCCCCCATGATAGAAAAAATAAATTAGACATGGTCATTCAAACCAGTAGTTTGTAATACAGCTGAAATTATCTCATGTGTACAAATGAATAACAACAATCAATGAAAACTTCTATAAACATGTCATAACACCTAATGAGATTTGCTGCGCAAATTCAAGAGAATGAGATATGATTTATGACAGAAAATGGAGGCTAGAATGGTATCATACCTTCTGATAAATCAGAACTGTATTGCATGATACTGTGGACCAAGAAATAAAGTTCAATTTTTTATTGTTCGAGAACTGTCAGACCATGTGATAAAAGCTAATATCCAACTTTAAAACTCAAACGCATCAGCATTGCCATGTCACATCGGCCAATAAGATGTCTACACTCTATGACAGTTCTATGGACTAAAATACAAAGTGGTTAATACTCCAAATAATTAAGGTGCAATATGTCAGCCCTCATTGCTGTTGTTATGGATCAATGTGAGTCCTCACTGGCCAGTTGCTCAGATCAAGGTATCATAAAGGCCATTAAAAATCTACAAGCACAAAACAGCTTTCATTTTTTAGTCTATTCTTTTGCTTCTGCTTTATTCATATATGCTATATTTTATTCATCTGTTTCTACATTGATGACTAAAGACACATTACTCCCAACATACACTTACCATGACCTAGTATCTGGTGCAGTATTCATGTTGTCAAAGATTCTCAGATCCTGCTTCCTTAAACTTCCCCAAAATCAACAAATATAATCAACCACCCAAATCTAGACCTTCCCCAAAATAGCCAAACTATGATTTGATATGAACGTACACTTCACTTTTAGGAAAGGCCAGTCTGCAAGTAATTAGGTTAAAAGAAAGAAAGAAGGCACCTCACATGTATAGGAAGATTGTCTCCACCAAGTAAGATCCCAGAACAGTTCCATCATAGACCAGCTACTAACCCTCCACAAGGAACCTACAATGTCCCTTGACACTGTAGCTCATTTACCTAGCATGCTCATTTCTTCCAACTTGTATGCAGGTCCCAATTTAAGTGATAAACTGATCGATTTCACAGCCACAATTATGTTAGCACCTGAATCAAGTTGCTGTTGCCCATAAATCTGACATCCTGCCCCCCTGAATACTCCAAGACAATACAAACCGGAGCAACTACCAAGAAATTTTATTTTGTGTCCAAATCAGCAAAAAGGATCATCTAGTAAAAGTGAGCACTAAAAAGTATCATCTGATGAAAATGAGCAATATGTCATCAGGGATTCGACTTTCTCTATTGCTTCTAGGCTATAAAGGAGGACTTTGAATGAATATTATGGATCCCAAGCTCCCAAATGACGAACCTTTGAGAGGGGCATTTTCCATGAAACAGGACTTATAACATTATTGGGGCTAGTCTGGATAATTCCACAATTGAATTGCAGATCCTCTTACTTGTCGAACATATCCACATAATTAGCATCATTAAATCACCATCTACAACCAAAGTGAATGTATTGACTTTTGACTTCTTTTTGTATTAACATCCATTCCTAATAAAAGAGTATGCATTCACCGTAAATTCCGTAGTCAAATTTCTGAGCACCATAACAATTAACAAATATCCAATGGTTATCATGAAGAGGAAACAATGGTGATATTTCCATAGCATGCTGCATTGCTGCATACTCGAATATTGTTCCTAATGTCATTGATGGAAGACATCTTGTTCACTTTCTTTCATTCAGCTACTACAGATGGGCCAAAGAAAGTGTCTAGAAAGCTACATGTATTTTCTCTCTTCCATCTTCACCAAACTAAAAGGAATCACAGAGATTGCTACAATTGAATGATGAGCCAAATTCTTCCTCTAATTTAAGCAAACTTGCTTCTGAATTACACAAAATTTGTGTGATGATTTGGGTGCTCATTATCCCAATGCCAATAAGACAAAAGACATATATGCCAGAAACCAACAATTTGGTGATTAGATATTGACACGAGTACTTAATATAGCAAGACAACCCTTTCTAGTTGCATCCATAGTTTCTGTAGCAAGTGCTGTTTGAAAGAATATGCTAGAATAAATGATCCCAAACCATTCCCCAGCAAGATGCAAACTTGAGTAAGATAAGCAGGAGTTAAGGACACAATATATGAAGAAAAGAAAAACTTGGAGTAGAAATAAGATAGTTATAATAGTGACCAAGTGAGACTTGAGAGTCGAGAGTGACATGCTTGATCCCTATGTGCAGTTACTATAAAGGTGGAAAGGCTGAAGGAATATGGCCCATAGAAGTAAAGCGTAGTGGGTGATGTGGAGGAGAGCCTCATGTATGTGGTTGGAACCAAAAACTAATCAAACTAAAGGAGAACAACATCGGTAAGAGAGCTGCAGGACTGCCAAAGCTTCATAGAGCAAACGTCTGATACTTGAGAAATAATATATTTGTTATCCAAAAATATTAACAAATAATATTTATTTTAACTTGCACTTAACATAATCCCACTCAGATAATATGATATCAAATGAACTTTCATTATGTAGGTCGTATTCATTCAAGATATAACGTATCTCTCAATTACAAACCCTTGTTTAGGGGAATACCCTTTGATTCCAACTTCACATTGCCACAAGTCCAATGCTTTAAGCAAAGAAGATGAAATAATTTTCATTTTAGGACCTAAATTAATTATTTAGGCTACCTATGTACCCGAATTAATGAAATCAAGCCAGAACGTAGTTTACAAATAAATTTATTTATTTGCTTAGTTATTTTTAGTACTTAATAAGTATATGACCCATGAGCTTGGAATTTGTTCATTTGAAATGGATAAAAGATCCATTATTTTGAATTTATTTGAAAGTCAGATTTTATTTGGAATTATATGAACATTTGGGTTAGCAAAGATCGTGACTGCACCTATTTGAGTGGAGTGCCTATGTATCCGAGTTAGGATTAAATTTGGATTGGAATAAAGTTCACCGTAGTATCGAAGAAAAAATAATGTTTATTTATAGAGTTACATTATTGAATGAAATTTAATTTTGTGTGACTATTTGGGTTCACAAGTTTACGACTGCACCCGTTTGAGTGGGTTGTCTACATATACGAGTCTGGATTAAATTCGAACTGGAATCAAGTCTGCGTAGTTCTAATGAAACTTATTATGACCTTTCACAATTTAAACTCATATGGGCGAGGACTATCATGCAATTTAAGCTCGTGCAACAAGAAGCTTGAAAAGCATTAGGCTCGTGTGACAAGAAGCTGCTTCTCTTCACTTAAGCATAGAACTTTTTGATGAATTTCCCATTAACATAGGAAGAAATGCCTTTGCTTTCTGAATGTGAAAGTTCGTATGCTCTTTTAGCGAAAGCCTTAGTGACGACATATGGCCCTTTCTATTTTGCTTCAAGTTGTCCTTTCATTTTTCTTGTAATGACAACTGGTCGTTTCACTATCAAAACCAAATCACGCACTAAAAAAAATTGGAATTTGATGTTCTTGTTAAAAAAAAAAAAAAAGGGCCACTTGGGCTTGATAAATTTCGAGTCTTTGCTAGGTATCAAGCCTTTTCTCATCAAATGAGCTATTTTCTCAATTTTTGTGAAAGTCCTCAAAAAGTTCTATTGAACTAAATTTGACTTGATTCCAATCTAGACTTTATTCCTGATTCAGATATGTAGGCAGCTTAGAATTTTATTTCAAGTTCAATCATTCTCAAAAAAAAAAGTGTTTTTCAAAATTGAACTACGTTTTACTTGATTCCAATCCAGACTTTATTCCGATTTGGATATGTTGGCAACTTGAAATTTTATCAAGTTTAGTCATCCCAAAAAGTATGTTTTTCAAAATTAAACTACATTTGACTTGATTGCAATCTATACTTTGCTCCCGATTCGGATATATAGGCAGCTTGGAATTTTATTTCAAGTTCAGTTATCCCAAAAAATGAACTATATTTGACTTGATTCCAATCCAAACTTTGTTCCTAATTCGGATCTATAGGCAGCTTGGAATTTAATTTCAAGTTCAGTCATTCCAAAAGAAATATACGTTTTCCAAAACTGAACTATATAAGGCTTGATCTCGTCAAGGGTACGTAGGCAATCTTGTAGCTGAAGTAGAAACAACCCCAAACATTGTTGGTCCACTAATGATGTTTCAAGTGGTGAAATTGATTAATTTCTTAAAAACAAAAAAATCATTTCAAATCAACATTAAATAAAATAAAATAATTCAACTAGTCAAAGCAGAAGTTCAAATAAACATGGGTAAAAAAACAAAAAAACTAAGTACTCATTCTTCTATAAAAAAATAAACTTAAAGAATCACGAATATTCTGAACAGCCACTATGTGATCTTCGAATGTAGCTTCTCTTTTCGAGCTTCCATAAGAGATTTTTGAAGATCTTCCTCGAGTGTTTTTTGCATATTAAGTGAAGATTCCAATTGACTAATTTCTTCTTGAACTTCTACCTTGTTAGTTTCCAATTGACTTTTCATAACTCTGATTAGCTTCCTCTTCTAATATTTGTGCTTCCGTGTCCCAAAGAATTTCTAATTTCTTCGAAGCACCTGTCAAGGTTGACCACAGTTTCCTCTAGGTACCGAAACAATCCTCATGATACTCAATTAGGATCTTTCTAATTTCCTTCAAAGTGTTCCCATCACGATTAATGTTGTCAGATAAATCAAATGGCTGAGCAACTTCGCTAGCAAACTAGTTAACTTATCCTTGTCAGGAGTAGATTCAACAATTCCCTTGTAAATCACATTTAACAATTTCATGATTTTAGGATGAAGCTCCAGTAAATCCTTCGGTGATGAAGTAGAAGATAGTTGTGCATCTATATTTCTTGTAAGGCTAATGACAAGGTCCCTTACTAACTCATCAATCTTATCCCCATTAGTTATCATGAGTTTTCTTGAAAGCTCTTGTAAGGAAAAAGTTGCTTCAGTTGACCTTTCAAAATTAGAATTTTCTAACAATTCTAATTTTTCCGTAGATGATTCTCAAGAGGCTGATTATAAGACATATCTGTTATGGGGTCATTATCACCTTCATAGTAACCTGTTCATTCCATTGTAGGTTCATTTTCAGGGACTTCTATTTTCGAGGAAACTTCAATCTTTTCATCCCTACTAACCGGGAAGTCTTTAAAAAGAGTTTTGATGTCAAAATTATCAGACTTATTTGAATCATATAATTTGTTGTAACTAGCTCTTTTGTAATCATTGTCTCTTTAAAAGGAGTTTTGATGTCAAAATGATCAAACTTATCTGAATCATATAATTTGTTGTAACTGGCTCTTTTGTAATCCTTGTCATTAGATGAATCATCTTTATCACTAACTATCTGTATGAGCTCAACTTTTAGTTCTTTTAACAACATGATGATTCTCACCTAAATTCACATCACGCTTCTTAGTAGTCACCTCAAACTTCAAAGTAATCACATCAGGTCTCTAAGCACTAACCATCTCAGAAAGTTTCAGAGCTCCCTATATGCTCTGTGAAACATCTTCAATATTCCGAACAACAAAATTTTGATTTTTTTTATGCACAAACTTCTTGGTTCAAGTTTATTAAACTTTATACACAGATGACCCTAAATAAGGAATAGAACTTTTCACCCACTAAGAATAGTACCACCATGAGAAAGAACCCATGCAATACATATGAGGAATATAAAAAAGTGCATAACTACTGAGAAGAAACAATGAAGCTTGTGTCATTGCCAAATGGTTAATACTACGAAGACGTCTCTAAGCAATTGCAGAATTGAGAACATTTGCTGAAACTCCTTGATCCAATCCAAAATGGCGAGCAAATCTATTTGGGTAGTAGGATTCTACCCACGCGGTCATCAAAAGTTCAAATTGATTCTCAAAAAGACTCCCATTATCCATAAAGCAAGAATTATTATTTGTTCAAAATATCTCACATGTTGCTATGCCCTAAAAACTAATCTCAATTGAAATACATTATGTGGCTCTGCAACCATTCTCGAATACCTAGCCAGCAATGAGTAACATTGAGGAAACTTGCTCATCAATCCATGGCAATACAATGCTGGAAAATGTTCTCCCAATCAACCAATAAAATAATGAATTGAAAAAGGTAGGTTAGCCAAACCTGGTCCTTTAGGACATTTGAAATTTCACTATGTCTGTCATATATAAAGCTCACAACTGTTTGTGCAAGTGAAATTTTGATTCCCTATACTATCAAACAAGCTATAACAAAAGTTTAAAAAATGGTTGAATACACAATTTAGTGCGAAGCAATAATAATTCTAAAATAGTTGAGTAATAAATTTCTTTCTCGTCTTCACCCTTCTTCAATAATTGTTCATTAGTAGGTATAGATTCCTCGTAAAAAATTTAAAAAATCGGTAGACCCCCAATAAGTTTCAAGTTAGGACATGAGACACTCATCTCACCACTACCGTGAAATATAGTGTTAGTCAGATGACTCCAAAGTTCAATAAATGCCCTCATAACATTGGGGGCAAATTGGTAAAGATATTGGGATACAGCTATAGCGCCATAAATGCCCGCTTGGTTGAGAATATCTTTCTAATCTCCCAAAATCACCTCAGTCCACTCCATAAGAAAGAATTGGTAATTGGCAAAACTCGAAAATAGAAAATCACATCCCCAATTTGTCCTATCTTTAAAAGTTTTTACAAAATAGGATAAAAATCTGGATCAATTGCAAAATTTTTTTATCTCTATGAGCATCATTATTCACTTGAACCAAAGTGAAAGCGTTAAACTGAGCACCAAATTTTTGCAAACTTTACCACACCTTCATCATTTTTTAAATCAAATTCAAAAGTCCCCATTGGAAAATTGTCATTGGAATCCAATTAACTTGACTTTCAGCAGGTAAGGTAATTTGAATATCACTGTTGAGAGCTGATCTTTAGTACTCGAGACCATCTAAGTATTCATTTTCATCCTCGTTAATTGCTCCTTGTGCTTTGTTTAAGACATTGGACTTGTGATAACGTGAAGTTGGAATCAAAGGGTATTTGCCTTGAAACAAGCAATTGCAATTGAGATACATTCTTAAATGGGTCCGACCTACTACGTGCCAAGTTTAAGGACTCAACGACACCATTTGGGACCTGTAGCACTGTAAAACCACGAAACACTATTCTAAACATTAAAATTGTTATTCGTATGAAAAATTGCTCCAAATCACAAACAGAGAATCCGGCCAATAGCCTCATTCGAAAAACAAACAAGGGGTAGCGGTCAATGTTTCGTAAAGGGGTAAGGAAGATACTGAGGTCTTTGGGTTCTCTAATATCAAGATATTAAAACACCATATGAGCTTTTATTGTGTAGGTCAGACCCATTCAAGATATAATGTATCTGTTAACTACAATCCCTTAGTTCAATGGAATGCCCTTTGATTTCAACTTTACGTTATCACAAGTCCAATGCCTTAAATAAAGCACAAAGAGCAATTAATGAGGATGCAAATGAATACATAGATGTTCCTGAGTACAAAAGATCACCTCCCATTAGTGATATTCAATTTACCAACTGGGATTTTTGAATTTGATTTAAAAAGTGATGAAGGTGGGTTAAAGTTTGTAAAAATTTTGATGCTTAGTTTAATGCACTCACTTTTGTTCCAGTAAGTAATGATGCTCATGGAGATAAGAAATTATCCAGATTTTTATCCTATTTTGCACAAACTTTTAAAGGATAGGACAAATTGAAGACGTGATTTTCTATTTTCGGGTTGTGCCAATTGTCAATTCTTTCTTATGGATTGGACTGAGGTGATTTTAGGAGATTATAAGGATATTCCCAACCAAGCAAGCATTTATGACAATGTAGTTGTATCTCGATATCCTTACCAATTTGCCCCCAATGTTATAAAAGCATTTATTGAACTTTAGAGTCCTCTAACACACTTTATATCACTGTGAGATGAGTATCTCATTTCATGACTAGAAACTTATTAGAGGTCTATCAATTTTTAGAATTCCTTATGAGCAATCTATATTTACCAATGAACAACTATTGAAGGGTGAGGACAAGAAGGAAATTTATTTCTTAACTATTTCAGAATTATTATTGCTTTACACTAAATTGTGTGTTCATCTTGGAGTTTCCACTGCTTATTATTTTTATTGAAGGAATGCAATTTATGGGGCATAGGGCAACGCTCGATCCCCTAGTGTTCCCAAACATGACCAGAAGTTTTAGATATGCCATTCCGAGTATCCAAAACTGGAATTTTGACTACTTTCTTGACTATTTGGCTTAGCAGGTATTCATTATTGATTATTATTATTATTATTATTTGTTTTGTTTTTTATTATTTATTTATTTATAGATTTTGTTTTGATTACTCCATTCATTTTTTTATTTATTTAAATAGGTTACTGAGGCCCACAAATTTTGTTATGGCCTCCTTGATGGCACAGGGAATCAAAGTTTCACATGAACCAACAGTTGTGGGCTTTATATATCATAGACTTGGTGAAATTTTCAAATGTCCTAAAAGACTTGGTTTAGCCAACCTAACCTTTTCAATTCATTATTTAATTAGTTGGTGGGGAGAACATTTTCCAACATTATATTGTCGTAGATTGATGAGTGACTTTCTTGAATGTTACCATTGCTTGCTAGGTATTTAGGAATTGTTGCAGAGCCACATAATATATTTTAATCATTGATTTTTAACGCGTAGCAACATGTGAGATATAACCCAAACTCCTTTGAACAACATAATGATTCTTGACTTATGGATAATAGGAGCCTTTCTAAGGATCAATTTAAATTTTTGATGAGCATTCGTTGTGCCTATACACCTATTAGAGTTGGGGGTAGTATGTGGGTAGAACACCATTACCCAAATAGATTTACTCGTCAATTTGGATTTGATCAAAGTGTTTTAGCAAGTGTTCTCAATTCTGTAATTGCACAGAGACGTCTTCGTGGTATTAGCCATTTGGCAATGGCACAAGCTTTTTTGTTTTTGTTTCATCACAGTAGTTATGCACTCTTTTATATTCCTTATCCGTATTGCATGGAATCTTGCTCATGGTGATACTGTTCTTAGTGGGTGAAAAGTTTTGTTCCTTATTTAGGGTTGTTTGTGTATAGAGTTCAAGAAACTTTAACCAAAAAGTCTGTGCATAAAAAAAAAATCAAATTTTTGTTATTCAGGATATTAAAAATGTTTTAGAGCGTATATAGGGAGTTGTGAAACTTTCTGAGTTTGAGGTTAGTGCTCAGAGACTTGATGTAATTACACTGAAGCTTGACGTGACTATTGAGAAGCGTAATGTGAATTTAGGTGAGAATTATCATGGTGTTAAAAGAACTAAAGGTTGAGCTCATACAAATAGTTAGTAACAAAGATGATTCATCAACAAGGATTACAAAAGAGATCATTACAACAAATAAAATGATTTAGATAAGTCTGATAATTTTGAAATCAAAACTTCTTTTAAAGACTTTCCGGTTAGTAGGGATGAAAAGATTGAAGCTTACTCGAAAATAAATGCCCTGAAGATGAACCTGGAATGGAAGTTAAACAAATTGACTATCAAGGTGATGATGACCCCATAACAGATATGTCTTGTGATCAGCCCCTGAGATTTTAGAATCATCTAAGGAAAAATTATAATTGTTAGAAGATTCTAATTTTGAGGGGTTAACTAAGACAACTTTTTTGTTGCAAGAGCTTCCAAGAAAATTCATGACAACTGATGAGGATGAGACTGATGAGTACAAAGCCCTAATCATTGGCCCAGAAATAGCATTAGAAACAGAAATTGGCTGTTTACTAGTGCGGTGATTCTTTATTAATCATCAAACAGTTAAACGGCGAATAGCACAACGAGTAATTTTCATTTTTAGGGGCTAGACCTAGATAAATTATCTAGACTACCTACGTACCCCTAATTAATGGGATCAAGCCAGAACGTAGTTCACCAATAATATAAATAAATTTATTTATTTACTTCTTTATTATTAGGATTTAATGAGTATATGACCCATGTATTTGTCTTATGTAAAATGAATAAATGATCCATTACTTCAGATTTATTTGAAACTTGGATTTTGTTTGGAAATTGTATTTGTGAACATTTGGGTTTGCAAAAATCGTGATTGCATCCATTTGAGTGGATTACCTAAGCATCCGAGTCAAGATTAAATTTGGACTAGAATCAACTCCACCATAGTTCCGAAGAAAAAACAATTATTATTTATGGAGTTGAACTTTATTGAATGAAATTTAATTCTATGTGAACATTTGCTCTCATAAGGTTGCGACTGCACTTATTTGAATGGGAAACACCCACCCATTCAGAGGTATTGATGGGTGAAAGAAACATAATAATCAAATTTTTTTTTTTTTTGTTTGTTGGGTTCCCCATTTGAACAATGCCCTCTATTTCAAAAGCACAATAATCAGAAAGTCGATTGAAAAATTCAAATTTTGACTGGGACGTTCTGCAAGTAATAACCCATCTGCAAATGGTTGAGCAAAGGCCTTCAACAAAGTGCTCAGTAAAATCCTTCAAAAGATGGTCTCAAAAAATAAAAGAGACTAGCATGAACGTCTTCCAGAAGCTCTATGGGCATACAAAACAACTGTCCAAACATCCACTGGTTGCAAACCATACAGTCTTGTTTATGGTTCAAAGGCTGTACTCCCATTGGAAGTGCAATTGCCATGCCTCATAATTGCCACTCAACTCAGAAATCCAAATGATAATGCTAAAATCAATATCAATTAACTAACCAAGCTGAAAATAAGGACCAAGAGGGATGAGGGGAAAACAAGACAAGACAGAATTAGTCATCAAGGAATCCATGAAAAGTGGTGCCCCTTTCCTAACAGCTTGAGCTCTTCAGCTAGTGGTGCTCTAACGGTGCTCTAATAGAGAGTTAACAAGATAGTGAAGACCACAAACAAATACTGATGGCTACATTATGCAGGAGTTATATGGTTCAAGTTCAAGGCATTAATAGATTAGGGGAGACATAAACAGACAAAAGTTTAGGCAGTAAGACTTGTTGGCGCATTAATTACCAAATGTTTTGCCATTATATTCAAAAAGTTAAAACATGAGTCATGCAGTTGAACACAATAGAATTGCTTACATTCAGGACAAAAAACCTCTAAGCCACTTCTTAAAGTATTCTTTTAGAATTTAAAATAGAAAAATTGAAGGAAAAGGTTGAGCATCTCTCAAGATTAAATATCATCTGGGATACAATCAAAGATACTTAAAGTAGTTAAAGTAAACTTACCAGGAAATAAATTATGGTTAAACCCATACAAAATTGCAATTGGAGCTACCCATATAAACATTGATGCAATAACGAACTTCTTTATCACCCACGACATGTTACTTCCAATCCCCAAAGAGACAAAAATCTGGCCTGTCACAAAGAATATCTAGGCATTACACTGCTGCCTCAGGGAAGTCACTATCCATTTACCAAAAAAAAAAAAAAATACTATTAATTGGCTCCTATCAAGCATACATGAAAGAGAGACAGAAAGCACCTAACTATCACATCAAGTCATGCGAAATGCAGTTTTAAAACTATTTTCTCTACCATCACATCAAACTAATGAAAAAAATGTAAATATTTTCAAAAGTAAATAATAAGTAGACTTAAGTTGTCCAAAACACATGAAGCCAACAAGTTCTCTGAAAGCTGCATGCGTCTTCTGCCGAGATATTCTGGCATTAATCATGTTTAAGGCTTGCATTTCTAGATTTTCTGGGATTTCCAAAGTTAGTATGGCGGATAAAGGCTTACATAACCACTCCCATCTATTGGGCTCTGTTAATGGTGGGTTGGAACTTGAAAGGGTACTTTGAACGCGCAAAAGGGTTGAGGTAAGGGATCTCCTGTTCCCCTACTTGTTTCTTAGGCCACAAGTGAGGCATTTATCACTGGGAGTGCAGTATAGCTGAAACTACACAGCTCTGCTTTTCAGATTTTCTTCTTTCAATTTTCTGTGACAACATTTAAGTCTTTCAGCAGATTTTAGTCCTAGCAGCAAACAAGCAAAAAAAATTTCTCTTTCTTCTCAAGGGTATCCGGCAGTATAAAAGGTCAGATATGGAGTCATCAAAGAAGGATATTTGCGGGGACAGTTGGTAGTTCACCTTATCTCCAGCCTCAAAGCTGAGGGTTCTAAAGGCTTTATTGACAGGAGTATGAGCAGCATAAAGTCTTGGGAAGGTTGTTTTCTCTTGTATGCCATCAGGCTTCAACTTGTCGTGCCTATTCTATTTAGTAACCAAGACTACAGGACCATCCATTCCATACTGCCCAAGAGGAATCTTATTCAGGTTTACAAATGTCGGTGAGGCTTTCGATGGAAAGGGGTAGATACAAAATCAAGCAAAGTGTCAGGGAAGATGTTGGTCTGCCCTGGATGTTGAAGACCCGTAATAACCTATTATTCAAGTGTCCTTTACTTTTCATTTATTGACGTATATGTGGGCAAAGTGCAAAACACTGTGAATGAGTATGAATTAGCAATCTACGCTCTACAAGCAGATTTCGAGATAAATTTACATGGTACTATTAGTTGGTTGACTATCAGTTGCTATTTCCATTGCATGGGAAGAAAGAACTGAAATTACATTCTCCAAAGATTTGCAAAAGTGTTGCCCTTTTTCTGGCTGAAATATCTACTAGTACCACTATAAGAAGCACATAATACATGCTTAAAGAAATTAACCCATTTTGGACCTCAATTGTCCTATTTGTTTTATCTTTCCCCTCAACACTTGATACATTGTTATCTACTGCCACAGTTTGTCTCTAGTTGCTTAATCTCCAACTTGTTTCATGTGCAGAGGGGTATGCTCCTCTTTTTTTTTGTACACAAAACTCTTTTGTTTGGTAAGTAATAAAGTTGCTCACCCAACCCAAAAATAAAGGCTCTTATTGCCTTAACAGCCATACTAAGATGATATATTTATCTAAGTAAAAGGCAAAAGGCATTAAGCAATTTCCTAGGGATGTCCAAGCAAGGCCTTAAACAGACAATTCATTCAAGATGTTTTTGCGTACAAATCAATAGCAAAAAACAAATAAACTCAGGCTTAAAACAAATATCTACATATCACCTTCTCTGTGTGTGTACATAGTAGGTATGTGTTTCGGTAGGAGTCTATCTAGTCAGTATTTATACTTAATATTCTGAATTATTTTCAATATCTTTGTAGATAAACAACTTCTATTAAGTTGGAATCCTCAAATTCCATCAAGTGATTTCCTTCGAAAAATTATTCAATGCTCTTGGAGCACCACATCATCATTGCTCCTCCTCTCACAAGGGAGTGGGATCCCCCCTGTTAGGTGGGGGCCCACCCCCATGTGAGAGCAGGAGCAAGTCCAAGTGGAGCTCCAGGAGCTCTAAATTATTTCTCCTTCCTTCTATACTTGAGAAAAAAGAAAAGAAAAAGTCCGTATATATTTCAGTGCATACTTAAAAATACAAACAAGGAATTAATTAAACTTACAAGTCACAACATAATAGGAATTTAGAATTCAGAATTCAGAATTCAAATCATAAGCTCAACAGAATTAAAACCATTGCACCTCATGTCAATGATTGCACAACTAAAAACCAAGTTATTAATTGCAAATTAACAACCATAGCACAAATGATATCAAACAGGATACAAAACATATGTACATATGTACCACAGATAACCAACATAAAGGAGAAAAATAAGTATATAAGAAAGTAAATCTCACTCATTACAGTTGCATTGCATCTGATTTGACTCATTAATAACTAAACCTTTCGTTGCATGCCCCTTCTCTCACTCTCTCTCTAAAGCTCCATCAACCTTGTTAGGATTGTCAACACTACCAACTGTCCCAAAAGCTTAAGCTGTTAGGAACGACACATACTAGTTCTCTTAAATGGCAGTGCAGAGCCCGCAATAAGTGGCATGTGGCATGAGGGGCTGCACCGTTACAGTGCCAACCGGGGGGCCAGTGGTCAAACACCCAAAAGCTGGCAGCCGTAAGCCAACAGTCAAGTCAAAGGGTGATGATGGCCCACATAAGCCAACAATCTCCCCCCAGCAACTATGCTGGGACTCGTACCTGTGACATCGCAGTAATACCAATGGTTAGGATTGTCAGTGCTACCAACTCTCTCAAAAGCTTAAATTGTTAGGAATGGTGAATACAAGATATCTCAAATGGCAATGTAGAGCCCCGCACTAAGTGGCAGGTGCGTATGAGAGATTGCACCATTAAAGTGCTAACGGATGGGCTGGTTAAGCATCCAAAAGCTGGCCCTCATAAGTCAACGAACCTCTAAGTTCTAAAAATCCTCCACATGGCCTTGAAAAGAAAAATAATTAAGTTATGGCTTGTTTGAACCACATTTCAATAAAAACTACATCCTCTGTAGCCGGAACATCTTTCAGGAGAAAGAGACAATATTTGTCGCATAATTTCTTGTTCTACCTTTTTTTTTTAAAATTTTTTTTGTCTTTTTTTTTTTTTGTATTATACTCCCTTTTTTTTTTTTTTAAAGTTCTAATCCTTATTTCCTCTTTTGGCTTATTTATTTATTTATTTAAACTAACAACTGTTTTCTTCTGATTAAAGTTATACACAGAATATTTTTTCCAAGTAGACAATCAAGTTCATGGGGTGAAGAGATCTTTTTCTTTGAGATTACTTGAATGAAATTTACGAAGGTTTCATGACAAATATTGACCTATACTACTATAAAATATCTCTACAGATGCAAAACATTTTTTGGTCAGATTACTACTATAAATTACTAATGTTCTAAAGTGTTAACTAGCTACATAACAGGAAAATTGTCTACTAATATTCCAACTACAGGAACTCAGCACTTTGCAGTAGTAAACAAATTAAGAAAATTGCTATTTTTTCCCTCGTCATTCCCATAGCTAATTCTTATACAATCCACAAATTTCATTAAAACCCTAAAATTATCCTCTCTAATTGCACAAACACAGAATGTGAGAGAGTAGAAAATAGAGATGCTCGGACCGAAAGATGGAAACAGAGAATTTGAGACAACATAAATTTATGAATACAGTGTATGTATGAGAGAGAGAGAGAGAGAGAACCTGGAGAAGGGATATTAATCATCGAACAATTGAACCGTAATTTCTTTAAACACTTGCACCTTCACGGTTCTAATGTACAAGAGCAACGAGTAGTCCTGTTCATCATCGAAGAGTATTGGACGAACCGGCCTGCGATTCAACCGAATCGTCCTTACTTGATCCGGAGCGGTTTAAGATTTCTTGAAAATCAGAAATAGTCTTAGAGCAATAGGCCGGTCCAAACAACATACGGGTTGGCTCGGTCCGCCCTAGCTAGCTAATAAAAAGTTTGTGTTAGGCTACTACAGTAAAATTTCAATAAATGAATACTCTCCGAATCGAGAACAATTTATTAACAGGATTATTTATTTATTGATAAATAAATAATTTATTAATTTATCAATAAATTAATTAAATATTAATTTATAAAGAATTTTTTATTTTCAAAGCAAATATGTGTATGTATTTTATGAAAAATCATAATACTATATTTATGTATTAGTCAAACTTTTTAATGAACATTAAAAATAAGAAGATTTAAGGATTTTAAAGATATATGAATATACATATTCTTAAAACTAGAAAATAAAGTAATTTAAAACTTAATGTCCATGTATATACATAGAACATGATCTCTATATGAATAATTTATGAGGTCCAAAATTATGTCATCATGTTTCTCCATGGCGTCTCATTTGAAAGGAGTGAAAAAAATTTATATTAACTAATGAGATGAGGAAAGCATTATACAAGTATAAAAATGAGCATCCTTTTTCTACTTAAAAATATTTGCAACAATGGATTCAAGAAAAGTATTAGCTCTCCATCAACCAATCAACAATATCAAACACTCTTAAAATGTCAGCAGAATATTTGTTAGATGAGATGAAAAATAGCAATGTGAAGAAGCACAAATCAGCAAAATATCCGGAGTTAGAAAAAACATTGAATGAGTGGTTTCTCCAATATCAAGAGATAAAATGATGCAGTGATGGAATCACTTACTGATGAAGAGATCATTGATGCAATAATGAATACGGCTAACAATGAGGATCATGATGATCCAGATGATAGTGGTATTTTACTAACTGTTTCTCCAAAAAAAGCCTTTCAAGCAATAGTAATATTGAATAACTACTTGCTACAAAATGAAAAGAATATACTAAATGTGGTGTCTATATTGCAAAAAATAAAGGATGAGGTTCGGTTCTGTTCGGTTCGGTTCTGTTCATTTTAGATGCAAAGAAAAACAAGCTACTTTAGAAGGATTGTTTGAGAAAAATTAAAGTTTTTATATAAGTTCATCATATGCATTATGGATTTTTATGTATTTTTTTTTTGTATTTTAATCAGTTGCTAATTTATATATTCGATGGGCCCTAAGGAAAGTTAGAAAAAATTATCATCTTATGTATTAAGCGAAATTATTATTTTAGTACAAAGACCCGAGTCAGGATCGGAGTTTTTTGTTATCTAACTGAAGTTATTATTTTATGGAACATTCTTTTATCAAAGTTTTAATGTACCAATACACAATTGTGTGCAGCTGTCCCCACACTTGTTTCAAATTTCTAATTTTACATACAATTTTCAAAATATTTCTCAATTTACTCTCTAGAAAATTTTGTAAATGACCCCCTTAAATAGCTATTTCACTTTAAAACCTGTTTGGATTTATATTAGGGTGGACTTTGGTTGGGCCTAGCCTAAACTAAAAAGAAATTTCATTAGGCCTAAAATTCAATACCAAGCCCGCCAAAAATAAAAATTATATTTTTTCTTGCCTAGTTAACCAAAAAAAAAAATTAATGAATATTTTTTCTTCAAAAATCATTAAATAAAAAAAGCCTAAACACATAGATATATTAAAATATAAAAATATATTATTTGATCTCTATTTCGGGAGGGGTCTGGCTTCAAACATAATTCTAAAGCATGCCCATAAAACTAATCAGCCCTAATAAGCCTTATAAATAATGAATGGGCTTGGGTAGGCCATGCGGGCTATTGTCCATCCCTTATATATAAGTTTATATTTTATTTTATAAAATTTTCTTAGAATGATGTGACGTTGAAATTTTTAAAAATAAAAGTGACTTTAATAGGCATTTTGCTTTTAAAGTGATAAAATAAAAAATTGCCACAATATTATGCCTTTATCTTTTATATAATTTTTCTATTTATATAGCATTACTCTGTATATATACAAAGTGTAAAAATTTTCTTAGAATGTGATGAATTCCAATACTCCTCCACTGATGGGTGGGTGAGTACAATTTGTAGGTTTTAGGTTGGAATCTTTCTTAAAATGAAAAGTAATAGCAAATTTGCGTGTTTAGTGTTTGGTTGGAGGTAGCGGAACTACGATTTTTTATTATTTTTAAGCATATCATAGTTAATTTTCCTTTCGATAGTGGGAAAACATAAATGTATATATTGTTCTTATAAAACAAAGTGCTAATTAATTTTAAGAGTTTATAATTAAAAGAATCAATGGTTGATTTCAAAGGTAATGTCAAATTAGAGAAATAACGTTTAGAAGAGAAATTCCAGAACCACATCAATTTCCAAACAAAGTTACAACTTAATTAGCTAATAGTGATTGTTTATAAGTTTGTCTCAAACTTTTATCCCTCCTACAGATGCTTATATAAATTTCTCTACCCTTTTATATTTTTAAATGTCACATTACAGGTGAAGTTACATTTGGCCCACTTTTTATTTATTTATTTACTAATTATAAATATATTGGGTTTTCTATTTCCATATGAGAAAGGCCTGTATTTCAAGTAAATTATATCCACACATCAATGTGTATGCATATACATATATGTACATTTAATTCACAAAAAACATGAACTCTATTTGAAAGCTAAATTATTATCAAACTTCATATTTTAGGAATTAGGACCAATTTTGTAATCCAAAAGAAATCCCCCCAACGTCCAACCACTTGTCAATTATTTTTTTATTTACATTTTTTCAATTGTCTTATAACTATATTTGTTTTTGGTTTTGGTTTCTCTTCTGGTATTAATTTTCTAAACTTGGCAATTTTATGAATTAGATCCCCAACTTCCTATATTATAGATTAACATGAAACAATTTGAATTTATTACATATTTATCAATTTAAATTTATTACATATTTATCCTACATTCTATTTAATAGAAAATCTAAATCTCTCTATCCTATACTTTGGCAACTAATTCAATGTTGTTTAAATCTAAGATAAAACATATACAAACGTTCATCTAATTCTGTTTTCTTTTCTTTAAAAAAATTCTAATTAAGTAAACCTATTACATAACTATTTATGCTTTCATTAAAAATAAAATTTTTATTTTTAAAAGTTCATATAAGTTTTTGCAAATTATTATATCCTCGATGCTGGTGATCTATTTTTTCTCCAGAAGGTATCTTTCCTAATAAAAAACTTATATTTTTATTTCAAAGCATACTTATAATGTTAATTTATGCATGTTGTTCTAACTATACATGAACTAAGAATGAAAGTAAATTAATTGTCTTGGTCACCTCTATATTTAATTTATAATTGAAACCAAATATTAAACTATTATTATTTATAAAAGATTCATGACTGCAACTAAAAAAATAGAGTTGCTCAGTGCGTAATACTCTTTCCACTGCAGAATTTAAATATTATTAATTAGAAGTACGCAGCCTCACCCTTGCATGAGGAGACAATGTGTTTTAGTTGAAACCCGTGATGCCCTTAATCATGATAATAAATAAATGAATTTCCAACATTATTACTAGTAGCTATTAATAATTCACAAGTCTATTAGTTCTCTCTAATTATTAATTACTTTTAACATAAGGCTGCAGGTTCTCTCTCTCTCTCGAACCATACAGAAATGCTTACTACATTTTCTCTTCAGATTGATAAATAGACTTAAAAATAAACAGATAGGGTTGGAAGAAATAATTAATTATTCAATATAATATATATAAAATTATATTCCCCAAATATTTCTTTTACCCCCGCATAGAACAAGCCAATTGCTAGTCGTATTTAGTTTTAAAAACGGACCAACTTGTGAGCAACTCAACTAATTTCAGAGTCTGTGTAGTCCTCCGTCTCACACAAATTAAGTAATTATCTCTTCAATTTTCAAAAAAAAATTAGAATTTGTTTTAATACTAATAGAATTAGAACTTACTTGCTATGATTGCATGTCACAGAGGTTGTCATCAACTTCTATTTTTATCTAAGAAGTAAAAGACTATATTGGAGAGCATTTTGTCTAAATTTATACAAGTTTTGAAAAATTCTAATTTCAGTAGATTAAGACTTATAATTACTTATTTGCTTAAGAAATTTTATCTAGTTCTCTTTACCTATGTGATCCTTCACATGCACATATTACACCACAATAATATTAAGTGATAAAGTAAAGAGACACAAGTTTTTCTCGTGAAAATCTAACTTGGAAAAAAACCACGTTTAGTAAGTCAAGCACTATAATGAACACGTTACACAAATATGACTTCCAACAATAACAATTGAATCTCCACAATTGTTGTCCGAATATCCATAAACTCCGATTTAAGATTACTTGCTCGACTCCTCGAATTTCTGTTCTCCCTAACTTTGACCTCAACACCAAATCACCATGGTGTTTTTTCTTGTTCTCAGAATCCACCAAGACGATCTTGCAACTATGTTCTTTAGTTTAGTACTCTGGTGAATGAACTCTATATGCTCAGATAATCATCAAGATCTTCACCTTCTTTGTTTCTCTTCTTTGTATATTTTTTATATCTTTTTTAATAACTCTAGAGTCATCTCTAACAATTAATTTTCTTGACTCTTATAACATCCCTAGGATCACCAAGAAAGTAGGTTGGAACTACCTCTTGATTGGTTGAAAAGATCTGGTTAAAGAGTCCTAAAAAATTAATTTACTTTGATGAGAGAGTATTTCAATTCGAACAAAATTTTGTCATACCACTCAAGCCGACTTCTAGTGGACTTTGAGCGATATTGGTGAGCTGTCATGGGCACCCAAAAATAAAATCTATACCCAAAAAAAAAAAATGTAGTAGTGTGAGTAAAGATTGTTTTCACAAAGAGTGTTTAACCTAGTTTTATGCTATGTCAACTTTGATTGGGGGGTTTTGGATATAATGAAAACAATTTTAATAATAACTAACTATGGAACAATTTAGATTAAAGTATTGAAATTAATCAAAAGAACAAACCTTGGTCTGAGTCAACATCCACCATCGGAATTTACAACTGATCATCGATGCAAGTATATCGATTCACACATTGAATATTCATCGTCGAAATTATTTCCCTATCTCTCTTTAATCGTAGTTAATTAGAAACAAGCGATCTCATTAATCCCAACTATTAAACAACCCAGGATAAGCACACAAGGTTTAATCTATTAGCAGCCTTAAGAATTAGAGAGATAGATGAAACGAAACAACATAAGCACAAGCGGTTGCATTTAATTTAGTCGAACATCCTTCCTAAGATATAACAATTCCCAACACTGCAATCATTAAATCTCAGTTGCATCACAAATCAAAGGGATCAAACAATTACGGATTTGATATCTAATCCAGTAGTAGATTGCATTGATTAATAAACTAGTAGGCATTCTAGCGATTAAACAAGACAATCATGAAAATATACACAGAAGAACATCTGATACTCAAAGCATAAATCGAATAATGAAAACAAATTAGATCTCACAGTTTATTATTAATTCCGAGGCTTTTGTTGCCTTCGACCAAGATTCAGAGTTTAGCCACGCAGGGCCATGAAAACAACTCAAATAATAATCTAGAATAATATGAAAAACGCCAATAACCCTAAAAACAAAACAGTCCAAACTTTTATAGGTTTCTGAAATTCTGCAGCTACGCACAGCCGTTCGAACGCCTTTGACATCGTTCGAACGCATCGGACTACTGTTCAAACGGTACGTCGAACGCACTTCGAACGGAAAAATTACACTCTGTATATTTTGAACGCTCTTCGAACATGAACTTGATGTGTATCCGTTTAACGTAACGTTCGAACGCATCTATTACCGTTCGAATGCCTCTTGGGACTGTTTGAACGCTCCTTCGAATGTTGCTTTCAATTTCGCACGAATTTGTTGCTTTAAGCTAGGATTCTCTTTCTTGGCGTTCCATAGCACTCTAGATCAAAATATAAGAATAGTGAGTATCTTTAGGCACTAAATAGGTATAAAATATTAAATATTAAGAGAGAAAAATATGACATTTGCATTCTCAACAAATTCCCCCACACTTAACATTTGCTCGTCCTCGGGCAAAACTCAAAATCACTTTCTTAATATATCAAAGTTGTAACAAAGAACAATCAAACTCTTCAAAACTCATAACATATCATGAACAACATTATTAAACAACTCACAATTACTTAGCAAGTATTTCCACTTAAAGATGGAGTAAACTGAATATGTAGACCCTCAAGGAAATAAACACTCGACACTCATGTGTTTAAGGGGTATGTGTATCGCTCAAATTAATTCCAATAGAAATAATCTATCATAGGCTTGCATATCTTCTCATTTTCCATCACTAGGATCAAATATATAAAACGAATCATAAGGACTTGTTAAGGGTTATAACGGGGTTTAGGATCAAAGTGAAAAATATTTGGGAATGTAGCTCAAAAGCCATCGAAACTAATGGAGCAAAAACGATCAACTCAAGTTCGAATATATAAGACATGTAAAACCAATCACTCCATTCAACAGCTTTTGTATTTGTATATCCCATATAAACAAACCCATTCCTTAGAATTTTAGGAAGGATTATGAATATGGACAATTTGTAACATTAAAAGCAATTTCTTCCATCACTTCCCTTCTTCCTTTCCTTTTGTTTTCTTTGTTTTCTTCTTTGTTTTCTTTTTCTTTCTTTATTTATCTTTCTTTTTCAAAACTACATCAACAATGAAACTCATGGATTGAGAATGAAAGCATGTTCCTTTTCATCAACCATAGCCCTACCACAATTATGGATATCTCCACACTTATTTCTTGCGCACCCATACATATCATAATTATGAACAATACTCCACTAGCTTTACGGCTTGGGAAAGGGCATTATTTTTCGAGTTTAAAACTTGTAATGTGGGTTCACAATAACAACAAAACAACATATAAAGCTCAAAGGGGTTCACAAAGGGAAAAATTAATTACAAGGTAAGCTATTTGGCTCATATAGCTTATAACAAAGATTGGTTTAATCATGTTCATGCATGCATGTGTCAATATGACCTCAAATAGAATTAAGGCAAGTTCTAGAGAAATAAATCCATGGAAGAATATCTCAAATGAAAGAAAATAGTGACTGATATGAATGTGTCAGTCTGAAGGCTCCAAATCTTACCAACTTTTGTCTACCAAATTTAGTCACTCTAATCTCAAGTAAAATAACTAGACTAATTAATTCTAAGTTGGAAGATTACTTATTCAATCATGTTATGAATTCTTCAAGTTTAATTGAATCTTGTTATTATTTTTTTTTCCAAATTTCAAATTAAAACACAAAACACTACCTAAATCCCCTCCCCCACACTTAAAACTTACATTGTCCCCAGTATAAAGTAAAATGCACCGAAAGGGCAGAGATAACCGATATATAAATACAAAAATAAAAAAAGAAAAACAAACTTCCCTTGGGTTACCTCCCAAGCAACGCCTTTGTTTATTGTCGTGGGCTCGACTTAATGCTTGCTTCATCAATCCGTATAAGTTGGATCCTCAAGGTCCAGTTTCTCCACATTCTCGACTTGAAAATCTTCATAGAAATGCTTAAGTAAATGGCCATTCACCTGGAACACTTTAGAAGTGGCTAAGCTTTGAATTTCAACTGTACCATGAGGAAAAATATTAGTAACGACAAAACGTCCAATCCAACGAGAACGCAACTTACCTGGAAACAAACGAAGCCGGGATTGGTATAGAAGAACTTTCTGACAAACTTTAAACTCCTTTCTAGAAATCATCTTGTCATGAAAAGCCATCGTCTTTTCCTTGTAAATCCTTGCACTCTCATAGGCATCATTGCGAATTTCCTCCAACTCGTGGAGTTGCAATTTCCTATGTTCTCCACTTTCATCCATCTTCATATTAAAACTCTTGATAGCCCAGTAAGCTTTATGTTCTAGCTTAACTGGAAGGTGGCACAGTTTCCCAAATACCAATCGATAAGGTGACATACCAATAGGCATTTTATATGCAGTCCTGTACGCCCACAAAACATTATCCAATTGCAAACTCCAATCTTTTCTACTTGGGTTGACTGTCTTTTTAATGATGGACTTGATCTCTCGATTTGACACTTCCGCTTGTCCACTAGTTTGCGGAAGATATGAAGTTGACACCTGTTGACTCAAGGTTAATCCCCAGTTGATTTTGATGATAATAAAACCATGTGGTTGTTATCTAATGATTTCAATTAAGTGTGCAGGTTAGATTATAATAATTTGATAATAAGAAAATAATTGAGTTGATTGGTTGAGTATCAAACAAGAAGATTACTCAGGCAATCTTACTCTTGAAGAGATTGAAGATGCTCAAGGAGTTCAACAAGTATTGAAAAGAAGGATGCAAATGACTGAAGATCTTATGATGATTCAAGAAGTTATTCAAAGAAGCAAAGCACTCAAGAAAGATTATTTGAAGAGTATTCAAGTTGACATGGAATCAATTCTTGAAGACTAAAGTACAAATAGAAGTGCAAATACAACAAAACATTTCAAGTAGACTTGAAAACGGAAGAGCTAACACCATACAAATATGGTTTACACTTCATTATGAACACCCTCGATCCTCATGGCCATATCAAGTCCACTATGTCATCATGCATGCTATGAACTTCTAAATGTCTTGATTGTTCTGCTCTAAATCTGGAAAATGCATTGAGGTATAAAGCATAAAAGAAAAGGGGATCAACAAGTTGAAGCTTGTTAAGTAACAATGGAGAACTTGTCACATTGAAGATATTGAAGAACTTGTAGTGAGAAGTTTGTCAAGAAACAATGGGGACAATTGGTATGATGAGTTGACTCATTCAGTAATCTCATAGTTACAACCTCATTTAGATGACTTTTACAAGACATGGGAGCTTACTTTAAAGATTTGAAAATGTCTTGCAAGAATGGAAGAAGAAGAGACTCATTTAAAGACATGGAAGCTTTCTTAGAAGTTTTGAAGATGTCTTGAAAGTGTTGATAAGAAATCACAAGAGTTGGAAGCTTCATTGAAGATTATGTTGAAGTCTTGAATAGATGGAAGAAATTATAGAAGAAATCAAGATGATGAAGATCAAGCAAAGAAATTGAATAAGTTCAAATAATCATGAAAGATCAATTGAAGAAAAAAGATCTCAAGTCTTGGAAGCGCTCTTGAAGATTTTGAAGAAGACTTGGATCAATGGAAGAAGTGATGTTGATTGAAGAACTCTAAATATAATCAAAAGTGTATTGATTTTATCTTGAAGAGTTGAAGATGTTCTTGAAGTCAACATGCCTTAAAAAAGTCTTTTCAAGCCTTAAAAACCTTAGTTGGATGATCCTTGAAGAGCTTAAAGATATTGAAGAAGATTAAAGAAGTATTGCAAAAGTTAAGGATTTTTCTAAAAAGAGTCGACCTCTCAAGCAAAAGAGTCGACTCATTCAAACAGAGGCTGAAAATCTAATGGAACATCAAAAGAGTCGACCTCTCACTCTAAAAGAGTCGACTTATTCAAACAGAGAGCTGATTTTGCAGTCTCAGATAAAAAGAGTCAATCCCTGCAACAAAAAAGTCGACTCCCGACAGCAACGGCTATATTTTCTGACAGGAGTAATGGTGCGATTTGCCACCAAAAGCACTCCCATACTTCTTCAACGGCTAGAATCAATCCAAGGCTATATATACAAGATTTCCAACACATATTAGTGTAAGAAGAATATGAGAATAACACAAGATTAAAAGCTACAAGTGAGATTTCATCTTCTACATCTTATACACTGTTTTTATTCATTTGGGGGGTTCTTGAGTGAGTTGAAAATTGTTTATCTACTCTTTGAGAGAGAGTTATTCATTGTACAACCTTCATCTATTATTGGGTGGGTTTGTAAACTTGCGAGTTTGAGTGTTCTTGAGAAAAACACTTGTGAGTTTGAGTGAAGTTTGGACAAAATTACTTGTAAGTTTGAGTGAAACTTGGACAAAATCACTCATAAGTTTGAGAGAAGCTTGGACAAAATCTCTTGGGTTTTGAGAGCTTGGGAAAGAGCTCTTGTAAGAGTGAGTTAGGCACTTGGAGAAAAACTAGCAACTATGTAAGGAAAGTTTACATACTGAAATACCTTCGAGAGGATCGAGGAAGAGAGGACGTAGGCAAGGTTTTGCCGAACCTCTATAAATCTGGTGTTTTTCATCTCTTTGCTTACAATACTTGCTTGCATTACATTATATTATTTGTTTGCTTGGGTTATTAGTTTGATTGCTCACTGCTACATTGCTTAAATTGTTTTTAGTTGCATTGTTTGATATAAATTTTATAAAACCCAATTCACCCCTCCTCTTGGGTTGCCTACTTGGGCTAACAACACCTTGTGCGTCATATGGTACTTTCTCTGCAAAGTCGCCACAGTTCAATTGCAAAAGTGAGTGTCTCGATCACTTATTAGAGCCATTGAAATTCCAAACCTGGTGAATATGTTAGACTTGATAAAATTTGCAACTACTTTAGAATCATCAGTTCTGGTAGCTTTAGTTTCCACCCATTTTGAGACATAATCAACAACAAGCAAGATATAAACATAACTGAAAGATACAGGAAACGGTCCTATGAAATCGATGCCTCAAACATAAAAAATTTCAAAACATAGTATGGAATTTTGTGCATCTCATTCCTTTAGGATATATTAGCTGTCTTCTGACAAGGATCGCATGACTTACAAAAAGAATATGAATCTCGAAATAGAGACGATCAATAGAAATCACATTTTAGTACTTTTCTCGCCGTTCTCTTGGCTCCAAAGTGACCTCCACAAGTATAAGAATGACAAAATGTTAGAATAGAAATGATTTCATTTTCAGGAACACACATTTTGATCACTTGATTCGTACAATGCTGTCATAAGTAAAGGTCATCCCACTTATAGTATTTGGTATCACTCTTGATCTTATCTCTTTGAGCCTTAGACAAACTGGTAAGTAGTATGCTAGTAACCAAATAATTCACAATATATGCATACCAATGTAATGTTACACTCGTGGAGAACAATTGCTCATCAGGGAATATTTCCTGTAAATGAAGTTCATCCTCGACATGAGCTAAACGACTTAAATGATCGGTGACACGATTTGTTGTTCCTCTTTTGTCTTTGATCTCTAAATTAAATTCACTCGAGAGAAGTATCCATCTAATTAATCTTGGTTTTGCCTATTTCTTCGTCATCAAATAACGAAGAGCTGCATGATTAGAGTAAATAATGACTTTTGTACCAAGTAAATAAGATCGAAACTTTTCTTAAAAATTCTTTTTCAGTAGTAGTATAATTTCTCTAAGCATCATTTAAAGTTCTTGAAGCATAATAAATGGTATGAAATGCTTTTTCAATTCTTTGACCGAAGACAACGCCTACTACATAATCATTTGCGTCGCACATTATTTCGAAAGGAACACTCCAATCAGGGGGTTGGATAACTGGGGTAGAAGTCAACAGTTCCTTTAGCTTATCAAACACCTTTTTACATATTTCATTGAATTTAAAAGCCACATCTTTTTGTAGTAACTTGCATAGGGGTGCTACTATTTTGGAGAAGTCTTTGATGAATCTTCAATAAAAACCTGTATGTTCAATAAAAGAACGAACTTCCCGCACACTAATAGGATAAGGGAGAGATTGAATAATGTCAACTTTAGTTTTTTCTACCTCAATTCCCCTAGATGAAACAACATGACCTAATACTATACCTTGTTCAACCATAAAATGACATTTTTTAGAGTTTAACACAAGGTTAGTTTGCATGCATCTTTGAAGAACAAGTGTAAGGTTTTGCAAACAATTCTCAAAGGAGTCTCCATAGACTGTGAAATCATCCATAAAAACTTCTATGATATGCTCAATATAATCTGAAAATATGCTAACCACACACCTTTGGAAAGTGGTGGGGGCGTTGCAGAGGTCGAAGGGTATGCGACGATATGCAAAAGTTCCCAATGGGCATGTAAAAGTTGTCTTTTCTTGATCCTCTGGCGCAATTGCAATATGAAAACAACTTGAAAAACCATTAAGGAAACAATAGTAAGAATGACTAGCTAACCTTTCAAGCATTTGATCAATAAAAGGTAAAGAGAAGTGGTCTTTGCGGGTCACAGCATTTAATTTTCTATAATCTATACAAACCCGCCACTCATTCTGAACACGGGTAGGAACTAACTCATCATTTTGATTTTTCACAACAATTATTTTGGTCTTTTTAGGAACCACTTGAACTGGGCTAACCCAATTGCTATCCGAAATAGGATAAATCATTCCAACTTTAAGAAGTTTAAGGATCTCCTTCTTTACTACTTCCATCATGGGCGGATTCAATCTTCTTTGTGGTTGACGGGAAGGTTTTACTCCCTTTTCAAGTAAGATACGATGCATGCATGTAGATGTGCTAATTTCTTTAATATCCGCAATTGTCCTACCAATAGCCGTCTTATGCTCCTTTAGGACCTATACAAATTTTTCTTCTTGCAACTCACAAAGTTTACTAGAGATGATTACTGGTAACGTTCCTCCATTTCCAAGGAACACGTACTTGAGGTAACTGGAGAGAGGCTTCAAATCTAGAATAGGGGCCTACAAAACAAAGGGTAACGGCCTCTCGTTAGAAACTGGTAACGCAACATAAGGAACGTTACCTGACTGCTGTAATTTCGGAAAATCACTCAATGCTGCAACAGTTTCTTACAACTCAGTACTCAACACTAACTCTCCATTCTCTTCCTCAAGATGCTTACTGATGGCAACTTCCAATACATCTTTTTCATCAAGTTCAAAAACTTCCTATGCTAAAGAATCAATCACATTAATAGAATAAACAGGATTATCATCACAAAAGTATTTCATGGCTTCATAAATATTAAACTTAACAATTTCACCATCAAATTTCACAGTAAGTGTGCCACTATGAACATCCATCTTAGTCTTAGATGTCTTTAAAAATAGTCTTCCTAACAAAATAGGGGCATTTTGGTCGCCATTTTCCATATCAAGCACATAAAAATTAGCAGGGAAAACCAGATCATTAACTTGTACAAGAACATCCTCAACTACACCCTTAGGATAGACATTGGATCTATCAGCCAATTGAATCACAACACCAGTTTTATTCAAAGGTCTAAGTTTCAAAGAAGTATCTATAGAATATGGCATGCCATTAATAGAAGCTCCTAAATCTATCATGGCCTTCTCAAATCTAGTATTACTTATCGTACAAGGGATAGTAAACATACCTGGATCCTTGCACTTGGTAGGGAGTTTTCTTTGAATAACTGCAGAAACATTCTCCCATACTCTCACCTTCTCACATCCTTTAAGTTTTTGTTTCCGCTTAATTGTACACAATTCTTTAAAGAATTTAGCATAATGAGGTACTTGCTTAATAGCATCTAAAAGTGGAATATTTACCTCGCATCTACAAAAAGTCTCATATAAATCTTTAATTTGTTCATCTTTTCTAGATTCTACTAAAGCCTGAGGAAAAGGAGGTACAGGTTTATAATCAGAAAGAGGTGGAAACTTACGCTTAGGTACGTCAGCATGATTAGGAACGTTCTCGTCTGTTATGACGTTTTTCTCCTTTCTTGATTCGACGATGCAAGGGCAGCCTTTATTAGAATCTCAACCTCTTTACCACTTTTTAAGACGATTGCACTTGCATTTTCTCTTGGATTACTACCGTTTGAGAGGGTAATTTTCTCGAACTTTGGGCTTCCAACCGACTAACTGCGGTTGCCATCTGGCTCATTTGATTGTTCAGACTTTGAATACTGGCCCTTGCCTCTTGTTGAAATTGCTTCGTCTCTTGTTGAAATTGCAAAGTATTAGTGGCAAGAGACTTAATAATATCTTCTAAAGATATACCAGAATTAGAAGTTTGGCTCGGTTGTTGTCTAGGGGGGTATGGTTGCTTATTTTACTGGTAACTTGGGCAGTTTTGAATCACAGACTGATTTACTTGTGGATTCCCATAGCTAAGATCAGGGTGATCCCTCCATCCCATGTTATATGTGCTCGAATATGGATCATACTTTTTTTGCTGTTGTCCAGGGAAACCACCTGCTGCAGTCACTTGCTCCATGGGTTTCTCTTGAAGAGTTGGACATATATCAATTGGATGCCCTGCTATTGAGCAAATCCCACAAGCCTTCACTGTTTGCATATTACCTACAGCCATTTGACAAACAAGAGAAGTTAAACTCGCAATTTGTTGTTCAATGGAGGAAATATTTACCTCATTGACAAGAGTGGATGAGTGGTCAAGTCTAGTGCTAGAGAATTAGCCGTCATATTCGCAATCAGATTTCTCGTGGCATCGAGGGTTTTATCCACCAAAGCTCCTTCACTAACAGCATCAATCATACTCCTATCAGTGGGCAAAAGGCCTTTATAGAAATACTGAATAAGAAGTTGCTCACTAATTTGATGATGGGGACAGCTTGCACATAATTTCTTGAAACGTTCCTAGTATTTGTGTAGGGACTCTCCGTTGTGCTGTCTTATACCACAGATTTTTTTTCAAATGTTGACCGCCCTTGAAGTTGGGAAATATTTTTTCAAAAAAAATCTTTTCATCTTGTTCCATGTGGTAATACTTTCGGAAGGTACACAATAGAGCCAATCCTTAGCCGAATTCTTCAAAGAAAACGGAAAAGCTCTTAATTTAACTTGCTCTTCAATCACCCCCATAGGTTTCATACTCGTGCATACTACATGAAACTCCTCTAGATGTTTGTGGGGATCTTCACCTGCAAGACCATGAAAAGTGGGCAAGAGATGTATTAATCCAGATTTTAATTCAAAGTTAGTAGGAACATCTAAAGTAGGGAATGTTATGTATAAGGGTTGTTGATTCAGATCAGGGGCACAAACTCTTTCAAAGTTTGATTTCCAGCCATGACTTCCTCCTCTCCTAAATCAGAATCGCTAGCAAATAGGGAATTAAGAGCTGGATCGTTCTCTACAGAATTTCTCCGAGCTTCCCTTGTTGACCTGTGTAAAGTTCTCTCTATTTCTGGATCGCACTGCAAATTACATTGATTAGAATATCGCGTCACACTCATAAACACTCAAGGAAACTCTAACCAACCATGAAAAACAATTCAAGAAAAATGTAAAGCAATGAAAATAATTAAAATAAAATTTTTTAATTATTATTTTTATTTTTTGAATGAAATAAAGATCACAAGAAGCATAAAAATTAACTAGAATCACTCCTCGGCAACGGCGCTAAAATTTGGTGTGCTGTCGCGGGCACTCAAAAATAAAACCTATACCCTAAAAACAAATATGTAGTAGTGTGAGTAAGGATTGTTCCCACAGAGAGTGTTTAGCCTAGTTTTATGCTATATGAACTTTGATGGGGGGTTTTGGATATAATGAAAATAATTTTAATAATAACTAACTACGGAACAATTCAGATTGAAGTATTAAAATCAATCAAAAGAACAAACCTTGGTCTGAGTAAACATCCATCATCGAAATTTACAACTGATCATCGATGCAAACATATCAATTCACATATTGAATATTCACCGTTGAAATTATTTTTCTATCTCTTCTTAATCGTAGTTAATTAAAAACAAGTGATCTCATTAATCCTAACTATTAAACAACCCAGGATAAGCACACAATGTTTAATCTATTAGCAGCCTTAAGAATTAGAGACATCGATGAAACTAAACAACACAAGCACAAGTGGTTGCATTTAATTTAGTCGAACGTCCTTCCTAAGATATAACAATTCCCAACACATCAATCATTAAATCTCAGTTGCTTCACAAATCAGAGGGATCAAACAATTACGGATTTGATATCTAATCCAGCAGTAGATTGCATTGATTAATAAACTAGTAGGCCTGCTAGCGATTAAACAAGACAATCATAAAAATATATACAGAAGAACATCTGATACTCAAAGAATAAATAGAATAATGAAAGCAAATTAGATCTCACAGTTTATTATTAATTACTAGGCTTTTGTTTCCTTCGACCAAGATTCAGAGTTTAGCCATACAGGGCCATGAAAACAACTCAAATAATAACCTAGAATAATATGAAAAATGCCAACAACTCTAAAAACAAAACAGTCCTAGCTTTTATAGGCTTCTAAAATTTGACAGCTATGCACAACTGTTTGAACGCCCTTGACACTGTTTGAACACATCAGACTACCGTTCGAACGGTACGTCGAACGCACTTCGAACGTGAAAATTACTCTATATATTTCAAATGCTCTTCGAACTTGAACTTGACGTGTATCCGTTTGACGTAGCATTCGAACGCATCTACTATTGTTCGAACGCCTCTTGGGACCGTTCGAACGCTCCTTCGAACGCTGCTTTCAATTTCGCACGAATTTGTTGCTTTTAAGCTAGGATTCTCTTCCTTGGCGTTCCATAGCACCTTAGATCAAAATATAATAATAGTGAATATCTTTAGGCACCAAATAAGTATAAAAGGTTAAACATTAAGAGAGAAAAATATGACATTTGCATTCTCATCAGATACTCTCTGGATTTTTGCTTCTACATAATTTTCACCTATCCCTCGAACGGACTTCACTTGAGCCATAATCTCTTCATATTTAGATTGCTATTGAAAAGTTATATTGAATCCATACATGTATTATGGAGCTTGAACAGATACCTGAGCAAAGAGATATGATCTTTCAAAGTTTTAAAGTTTCTCTCTAGTTTCGACCTCAACACAGAATCACCATGGTATTCTACCTCGTCCTCAGAATTTACCAAGACGATCTCGCAACTGTATTTTTCAGTTTAATACTCTAGTGAATGAACTCTGTATGCTCAGATAATCATCAAGATCTTCAACTTCTTTGTTTCTTTTCTCTGCATATTTTTTTTTTATTTTTTTTCACAACTCCAGAGTCACCTGTAACAATTAATTTTCTTGACTCTTATAGCATCCCTAGGATCACCAAGAAGGTAGGCTGGAACTATCTCTTGATTGGCTAAAAAGATCTGGTTGAGTACTAAAAAATTAACTTACTTTGATGAGAGAGTATTTCAATTCGAACAAAATTTTGCCGTATTGCTCGAGCGGACTTCGCTTGGACCATGATATCTGCTTATTCAGATTGCTCTCGAAAAGTTACATAGAATTCATATATTATGGAGTTTGAACGGACATTTGAACAAAGAGATATGTTTCAGCTCTACATGCTTTAAAGGCTTATATTGCAGATTTGACAGCTTGTACTCTGATAATTTGAACTTGAATCTTAGACTTTTTGACCCAAATAAGGTTATAAGCAACGTGTCTTTGTTCACGGAATTAGCCAATACGAAATATCCTAGCAAGTTTGATAGAGCAATCTACTAAAATGGAGTATTTATCTCTCTTTGAAGGTCGGAAATAAGCAATTTTTTGTATTAGGGCAATATTTTACAATTAAAAAATTCATACGTAATTGATGTATAAAATAATGTAATAATGGGTTGAGTGATACCTCGTCACTTCAAAACAAATACTATGAAAATGATTTTTTAGTCGCCATAGGCCCAAGAGAGACCGCTGCTCTTCTCAAATTTTAAAAACTTTATTTTGTCCTATAGTTTTGGAAATGTTTCTCAATTTTGCTCCTAAAATTGCTGCCTGAAGTATTTTAAAACTATATTTTTACCTATAGTTTAAATATATTTCCCAACTATCCTTGTGAAATTTGTAAATTACCCCCTCAAATTTTTATATACTATTCTACTTATAATTTTAGCAATACTGTTCAACTTGTCTCTTAAAATTTTGTAAATGGCTCACCTTATGTATATTGGACGTATGAAGTTTAATTTGATTACAAAACTAACGTTTCAAAGTTTTAATGGCTGCTCCTGCATGAATTTTTTTGGCTCCCCACTGCCACAGAGAAACAATTTCTGTATAATGTTTTTGTGGTTATTTAATGCACAATATGGCTGGCAAAACAACGGATCAAAACATCTGTGTGAGTTGATTCTTATACAGTATCTCATTCAAGGGAGAAAAAATAAAGCGTGAACTTTCAGACTTTACAATAGCTTGGCACTAATTTATTCAGATAGCTTTAAAGCTCAGGTTGATATCAAAAGCTAGCTATATGACATTTGAAGTTCGTCCCCCACCTTGGTTGGACACCAAAGAAAAGCATTTGTTCTTTGCATTGAGTACAACCCAGTTTTGTCCTTATAATGTAATATCACTTCCTTTGGTTTGTTTTATATGGATCACTACTTTTATGATTCTTTGACTCATTCATTGGCCTTACATATATATGTACCTCAGTCATACAACCATCCCACATGCACTGTGTGTTTCTATGTATGCGTGAGAGAGAGAGAGAGAGAGAGAGAGAGAGAGAGAGAGAGAGAGGGGGGGGGGGGGGGGGGGGGGGGGGGGGGGGGGGGGGGGGGGATGGCCCTTGTATATATATATGTTTATATAGTCAACCATCGCACATGCACTGAGAGAGAGAGAGAGAGAGAGAGAGAGAGTAACTACAAAGTTTTGAAAAACTTAATAAAGTAAAACGAGACTTGAACCAAAAAAAAAAAAAAAAAATTTAGGCATATAACAAAATTTATGTACTGTTTCTCATGTCTCTAACATCTAAGCCCACTTTGCCAAGAGGGACATGCAACCTGCACCTAGAAGAAGTGAAAGATTGGCACCAAGTTGGAGTTTTAGATTGCTCTGCATTCTTGGGTTCATGAAATCGGCCGCGAGAAGGTCGACGAGAGCCATGTAAATTAGGATTCCGGCAGAAGCAGAGTTGAATATGCCTTCCACAATGAGAGCAGTTGGGCTATTTTCATTGTATACGTTTGAGATGCCAAAGCCAATTGCAATTCCAACTGGTGTCGTTAGGGAGAAGAAAATTGCCATTATCGTCGCGGCTCGAGCCTTGAATTTGGCCTGCACGAATTAGTTCAAAATAGATCGTTGGTTAGATGTTGGATTACCACTTTTACTAAAACCTTGTTGCCTACAATGCAGTATAATATGCAAATGGCTATAATGCAGAGATACATGTGGGGATTAGGCTTTGTTTGGAAGTAGCTTTTTTATGTGCGTATGGCTAACGGCTTTTGAGTTTTTGGTTTTTCTTCATTAGCTTTTTAACTCGGAAGTCAAAAACCCATAAAAAGTTACATCCATACAAGGCATAGATTACATGTACCATGTGAACACAACTACACTCCCTTTGGATTCCATGCATGGACTTTCATGGTAGGTCATTCTATTGCAACTTGCAAAGCAATATTGTTGTACAATTTTGACATTTATTACTCCCTTTGTTGAATGGCTTGTGGCTGGGTCTCCTATGACTATGAGGTTCCCTATGACTATGAGGTTCATGCATGGACTCTCAAGTCTCATGATATGTCAAGACAATACTGGCTGTACAAATTTGACATTTATCACCCCCATTTGGTGGATGGCTTGTGTCAGGGACCCACAGGAGACCCCAAGAAACCTTTATATATGTACCTCCAAATAGGGTCCACTAAAAATTGGTTCTGGCTTTTCCCTGCAGTTTCTTATACTCCTAATACGGTACTCCAATCCAATGGATGGTGCTTGTATTCAACACATGAAGTTAATATATGGCCCCACACAGAGCTTGCCTCATCAAGAATACAATGCATAGATGAATACATATATATATATATATACATATATGTGAGGAACTGAAGAAATGGTAATAAAGTTAAAATTTCCATGGCCATAGGAATTGAACCAAGTTATTACCTGGGAAATACAGCCTCCAAGACCCATGCCCTCAAAAAACTGATGGAAAGTCAATGCTGCTACAAGAGGCTTGATGGTCTTTGGACTTTCAGAAGCACCCAAAGATATGCCAATGATCACAGAATGAACCACAATCCCCAACTCCAAAACCTAGCATCCAGTGCAAAACAACAATTTCTTATTTAAGATGTACAGTACCTTGAAAGAACAAACCAATTTTCAAGGATTAAAAAAAAAAAGAAAAGAAAAAGCTACTTATATCCTGGTTATCTAATCGCAGTATGTTGTCATTGTCTCCTACTGGTCAATGCTGCTTAACCAAGGTTTTTATACTTGATAAAAGAATTAAAAAACTATCTACTTGCACCAGAGAGAGAGAGAGAGAGAGAGAGAGAGAGAGTAGCTCAAACAATTCAATTCAGTGAGTTCATTCTCCTCTTCTCCTTGTATAACAAATTAATTCTTCAAAGTCCAAAAAAATAGACTCTGCAATTAAAAAAAAAAAATTCATGTGGGACATCTGGAGGGAAAGAGGACAGAGCAGCAAAGCCATGGCCCCCACAAATAAAGTTGAAAACAGCTTATAATTTCCTTAATAGATTTTTTTCCTAATCTAAAACATTAGAATCCCAAAAACTTAGCCAAGAATATCTATTTTTCTTTCATCATCCTATTTTTTTTTCTCCTTTTTTTTGCGAACATCTAGCAAAAATAAAATTTCCCTTATCAAACTTAGACCATATTTAACTTTTGTTACCCAAAAATACCTACATACACACCCACACATATACATGTTTTAAATTTTGGGAACTGAAATATTTTTTTGAAAATCTTATCTTTATTTCATATTCCCAAACTTAAGGCTCAAAAGTTTATTTAAGTATGTAAGTTATGCAATAGGCATTGATGAGCATTGACCAGTGAAATAACAGTCAGAAGAGGAAACAGAGTATTCTGTGCAGCAGAGGAAACAGAGGACATGAAACAGAGTACTTATACATATATATATATACACACATATAACCATCTATGATTAACCATACCTGTGATATAATCCGATGCCGAAGAAGATCCGAGGAAGCCGAATCCTCCTGCAACCCGAGAGAAGACCCGTGTGCATGGCCATGGGTGGCATGTGTATGAATATGGACATGGCCTTCATGCTGACCCTGAATTTCTTCATCTCCACTCACTGGCCTCGGCTTTTGAAAATGCAATCTCGTGTAATAGCTCGTCGCAAATGCATCCACCATCATTGTCCCAATGCCCGAAACCATCGCCACGAAGCCGGCGAAAGGGAAATTTCCCCATGGGTTTTGGCTGAGGCAGGGGCTCGTCAAGTTGTTGAAAGCGTCCGGCAGCACGTGGATGAAGCCGGTGGCTAGGATCACGCCGGCGGCGAAGGCTTTGATGATGAAGAAGATGTCGTTTTCTGGTCGAAAAGCCGGGATGATTCTGCCCAGGATTGGAAGAGAGACGCCAATTGCACTGGCGACGAGGATTGAGGCTATCGCAGCTAGTTTATACTTGAGAGCCTCCGATTTGTTACGTTCTTCAGTTCCAGAGTCACATGTGCACTCTGCATATATTGATATAGGAAGAACAAGAAGAAGAAGAAAGAAGAAGATGTTAAACCTATTCATGGCTACACTTTTCAGTGAGAGAGAGAGAGAGAGAGAGAGAGAGAGAGATTTGTGGGTTTAACGGTGGTTGTGAAGGCAGTATATATAGGCTATATATATATATATATATAGAAATAGATGAGTGTAGACTGGGAATCTATCTATATATCTATAAAAAGGACAGTGGTGAGTGTATGGCGACATGCAGAGTCAAGCAATGTTGTTGAAGTTGATGAGGGGTTGACAAGTGTATGGCTGGTTAATTAAATGACGACATTATGAGTTAATTTCCGTAGTTAATTTCAAAGCTTTAAACTTAGGTTGGTTTGTTCGAGTCTAGGTGTGAAATAAAGCTACTGTCACAGCCGACGTGACCTTTAGATGGAGCCAAACAATGTTGTACATATGACTCCACATCTCAGAATTATTATTAGTATTGTTTTGAATAACTCTATCCGCCAGAAAATTTATATAAAATTTTTTATCAAAATAATATTATAATAATATTTTTATAATTAAAATTCATTATAAAAAGTATTTTATTTTAAAATAAAAATTTTCATTGAGCTACATTATTTTGTTAAAAAAAATGCTATATAAATTTTTTAATTATATAATATTACCTTTTTTTTTTATTTGTGAAAAATAACCTCACTAAACAGAGCCTAAAGCCCTTGAAGTTGAATCCACCTCTGCAAAGTAAACCCCAAGCGACAATGTAGACTTTAGAAAAACTCTACACAGCGCTATCTAATATTGTGAATTTGTGAGATTCGAACACAAGCCAATATGCGGTGAGCATACCCACTTACCAACTCAGATGGTCCGTTGGGCAAAGTTACATTTAGTATAATGGTGATATCATATCATTGCATTGACATACTATCACCAACCAATAAATTTATATTAAAAATAAAATTTTTATCTTAATAACTTAAAATTAAAAACTTAGTTAAAATATTTTGTTCACACTTTCTTTACTAATTAGTGTGACATCTCATCACAATACGTTTATACAAACTTATAATTGACTTGTGTGATACTATGTAACATCGTGCGTCATGAGCATGCCCACTTACCAACTTGCAAAAAAATATTTAGTATAATACCAAGTCACCGTGACATACTATTATAAACCAATAAAATCATATTAAAAATAAAATTTTATCTTAATCACTTAGGATTTAGTTAAAATATTTTGTTCACACTTTTTTTGATGTGACATTTCATTGCAACAAATTTATAAGAATTTATCATTGACTTGTGCGGTATAATCAGCATCTCTATTAAAACACTATGATTAAAAACTAGATGGGAAAAGAAAAGTGGGTAGAAAGTGACAAACTGGGCTATATCCAGAACTCATGATATCCCTTTAAGAGAGTAAAAAGAGATAAATTAGTTAGTTCAGTTTATCAGAACTCATGACCTTTTAAAAGAAGGTTAGGTGTTCGATTCTTGTCAAGCACTAGAGTTTTTTCAAGACCTTTAATCTTGTAATTACTTAATTTGTATACTCAGACACCTAATTTGTAAAAAAATAAAAAATAAAAACAAAAAAAAGAAAGAGAGAAAGAACAATAAAAGAGAAAGAGGATAGTTGCAATTGCAGCTACTTCTAGACTAGAATTATATTTTTGGAGAACGTTGAAATATAACAGCCTGTTTGGAATTTAGGAGAGAAAAAGTAATTAAAATTTTTTTTTTCTTTTTCCTGTTGGAGGAAAAAAGAAAAAAAATAATCACTCTCTTACTTTCTCTTCTTTCTTTTCACTTTTTTTTTTATTTTTTACAAAACCAAATAGGGAAGGGAATATAATTTTCGTCCGTCTTCTCTTTCCCTTCTCTTTTTTTTCTTTTCCCAAGTTCCAAATGAGCTACAAAATAATTGAATTTCGGTAGTTTTGATTTTTGGTCACAGTTCCAAATGAGCTGCAAAATAATTGAATTTCGGTAGTTTTGATTTTTGGTCACAAATCAAGACTAAATTAAGATCATAAAAGGTAGGAAATTGAATTTCAATTAAAAAATGATTGTTAAACAGCTAGCAAAAAACTGATACATACGATAGGAAAATTATGAAAATTATTTTCTTATGTTTATGTACCCAAAAAACGTGTTTGGTAACAGTTGTAAGCATCAAAATTTTAAGATGTCAAACCATATTTTAGTTGGTTAGAAAAACCAAATTGTCTTTGGTCAATCGAAAGCCAAATTGTCATATGTAGCACGCCCAAATGATGTTAAAGGCTCTCTAATTTGTCATGTAAGAGACCTAAAAATTCTCCCAATAAAAATAACAAATCAACTTCAAAATCACGAACCAAACATGAAAAATTTTAAATTTCATATGCTTCTTGATAATTTTGTTTTTAAGTTATTAATTTACACCAATTTGCACAGTTCTAACCATTATCCCCGAAAAAAGAAAAAGAAAAGGCAGAGTCTTACAAATTTAATTTAACAAACTACAAGTTAATGAACAAGTTCTTATTCTAGTTGGGCGACCTACCACTTCCAACTAGTTAGTGCTCTATCTATATGTATCCTTATCTATATGTAGCTAGAATTGCTGACTTAGGTCAAGATCCTAGGTCTTTTGTTGCACCTAGTTAGTGCTCCACATATGGTTTATATGTATATCCTTATCTGTATGCAGAAATAGAATCAGAGACTTGGGTCGAAGTCTAGGTATTTTGTCTCCTTCCAATATTCAGGCCCCATGAATAACATGTCGGCAATTGGTTCTTGACGAAGACTAGCCACTAATTTTTTAGTTTTTACTCAATGTTGAAAATGAAGTGGGAAAGAAAAGAAAAAAAAAAAATGAAGTGAAACAAACTATCTTGAAAAAATAATAACAAACTAGTGAAACAAGTTGGAATTGCAGCCCCTTCTAGATTAGGATTAGACTTTTGGAGAAGGATGAGAGAGAGAGAGAGAGAGAGAGAGAGAGAGAGCAAATAGTAGAGAAAAAAAACTAACAAATGGTTAGAAATTTAATTTGTTTTTGATCAATCGAAACCAAATTGTCACATGTAGCTTACGCAAATGACGTTAAAAGTTCTCAGATTTGTCATTTAAGTGAACTAATAATTCTCCCAATTACGAAAACAAATAAAAAATAAATGAACTTCAAAATCACAAAATAACATAAAAAGTTGTGATAGTGAAATCTCATGTGCTTCTTGATAATTTTTTAAAGTTAATTTTCACCAATTTAGACTTATAACTATTATTATAAAAAAGGGAGAGAATTAAGGCCCTTAGCATTGGTGGACTTACACCAAGGCTGAGGGGCCAGTTTTCCCGAGTTTTTAAAATTTAATTACCTTAGTCCTCCAAATTTTAAAACTTTTTATCTTGATCCCTTCCAATAAACTTGGTAAGTCTGCCCCTACCCTTTAAATAATTCTATTTAACCAACCCTAATAAATATATGTTAGCCAATTAACTTTATTTAATGACATACCTATGTATACACAATAATACGAAACAAGTTATTACACAAGTACTAGTTTTTTATGGTTGGGCGACCTACCAATTCCACCTAGTTATAGTGCTCCATCTATGGATTCTTGGCTAAGTTAGCTGTATGTGGAATTGCAGACTTAGGTCAAGGTCTAGGTCTTTTGTCTCCTTCCATTCACCTGGCCCCATGAAACACATGTAAGTGAAAGGTTTCTGATGGAGACTAGTAATTTTTACACTGTACGTGGGTCGCCATTGTGAAAGGCATGGTCCTACAATATATGACTACCTATCTATCTATACTATGATATATAGAAACTAGCCGTTGACCCGTGTATCACACAAGGAAAATTTATTTTTATATGACAATGTTTTGTAATTATTAGTTAAATTATAGACGTGTATATATATATATATATATGTATATAACTCAAACTAAAAATAAAAATTAAGGCTAAATGAAAGCCACACGGACAAACATTTAGGAATAAGAAGTCTCAAAAATCAAAAAAGTTTATTGCAAACTAAATTTAAAGTGAAAAAGAAAGAAGTAGAATTTGCACTTGATACTTCACTGGTAGATGTCCTTTGCTGCCAATGGCATCTCATAGTATATAAGAGATATAAATGTGTTATAACTATGAGAGATATAGATGCAAATGAGTTATATCTCAATGGGCTTTATAGATATTATACAACTTAATTTATTTTAACATAATACGGAACCAATTAGATCACAATATGAATTTATAAAGGATATGGATGTGAATGAATTAAATTTTAATGCTTTTTTTTTTCGTAGAGAATATAAAACTTAACTTTGTTTTAACATAATAAAAAAACTTAATTGAACCAGATGAATATAGTATATATTTTGTAGACTTTAATAGGGAACTTATTTTGAAGAAAAAAAAAGGAAATCTGAAAGAGTTATATTTTAATATACTTTATAAATAAATAAGAAACTTAACATTTTAACATAATAAAAAACTTAATTGGATCACAAAAATAGATGAATAGCGTAGGCCAAACTCTATTGGAAAATGTTATTTGTAATTCTATTTCTTAATCTCTTTTCTTACTCATATATACAAATTTCACATGAAGTGACATTTGAAAATTGTAAGAGTATAAAAAATATCACGTAAATGATATATAAAAAAATATTAAATTTAGACAAACATAACTTTTATATATATATATAGGTTACATAGATTAGATGAGATTTAAAGGAGGTGAGAGACTCATGCATGCCTCTAAATGCCCATCCTTAATTATCTAGACATAGGTAAATATATACACATTATTTAGAGCAGCTATCAGACGCGCACACACATATCTACCACAGACAGAGAGTGAGAGAGAGAGAGAGAGAGTCGCAAGTTGATTGCATAGGACCGACTAAGACTTGTTTGGTATATTTTTTTTAATTTTTTTTTTAGTTTATAAGTAAAAGAAATTATAAGATTTTTAATTTTTTATTTTTATAAATTAAAGATAAGCAACAAAGTAAAAATTTTTTTACTTATAAATTAAAAAAAATTAAATGAAAAAGCCCTCTCAAATAGGCCTGACGTTACAAACTATTAAAAACCGTTGTATGCCTAGTCAACTAAAACTCCTAGACCTAAACTAACGCTTTGCTTTTCCTTTCGTGTTAAAATTAAAATAACCAGGAATACATCTCTTTCAGTACATACAACTTGGTGGAAAATTTGTGACTTTTTAATTGACTAGTAAGTTTTTTTAATAGCAATTAAATTTAAATCGAATGGTTGTGATTTTTCAAGATATTATTTGCTCATATTTGAATAGACAGCTTTGTATCTATATATGTTTTGCATATTATTGCATTTGGAATAATTTTTTTTTTGTTTTCATATTTCTGTGCATATTCATATAGTTGATTCTTGAGTCAGAGAAACAGTTGTTCATAATTTGAGTTCGCCAGGCGTATAGGTTATAGTATTACTTCTGTGTGAGTCAATTATTATATTTTAGAATATAGACGTTCATTCAACAGTAAGTATTATTGTGAAGACAAATTTTGTCTTAAAAAAATAGTGTTAACCACTAGTCTTGATTTTTCTGCAAGTTCTACATTTTAATTTTCTGTAAATTTTACATTCTTACTTTTTGATTATAATAATACTGATACATACAGTGGGGATAACAGAACTAATCACCAATACATTGTAAGTTAGATATAAGACAATCAAACCAGGTGAATAAAATTCGGTTGAAATATCTTTCAATTTTATGTTTTTTGTCACATTTCAACGCGTAATGTTTACCAAATTTTTAGGTTATAATCAATCATGTATGGATCTTACCATGGACATCTTAGCTCCAATAATTGACAGCCTATTTTGGCACCGTCTTTCATATGATAGACTCTTCAATTCGAGCTATTATTTGAATAGTAAGTCTACGTATGTAGGAGGGATTTCATGCTGACTTGGTCCAGCCACCCGTAATTGCACTATGAGGTCTTGCTTGGTTGCCGGATGGAATAAATGGATGACCATTCCATGAGATAAGCGGGATTAGGTATATTAATTGGATGGTTCTAATTTTTATCCGACCCCATTCTTTGCCAGATACTTTGTACCTTTTTTTTTTTTGGAGGTTTTAGTTTAGGCGGCAATAAAAGAAAAGAAACAAAATGCAGTGGCACGGAACCATGAGACCCCCTAAGTTACAAAGAGAGAGACAAGGGGAGCGGGGTGCAAATTTGTGAGAGTGTTAATTTTTAAAATTTATAAGATTAAGAGCGTACGAATTTAAGAGCATCACTTGAGCATCTATATTATATTATTTTTATATTTTAATATAATTAAAACTTATACTATTGAATATTTTTATATGTAAATAATAAAGTATTCCTGTTATTATATTTTTGTTAAAATTATATGCTATAATTATTTGTATTAAATGCTTTCACACTACATAAGCGTAGTTAATATTCACCATTTAAACAAGCAAGGCAGATGGCCTAGCGGTAATTTCAGTTGGTAGGAAGGGTATGGGGTTTATCAAATGTTCAAGTCTCAGCACATGAGCTGCTTGAAATGAATCCGTGACCTGGCTGAAATGAGTCTGCTAATTTAGAACGCTTCAAATAGATAATGTACAAAAGTGCATTTGAATTATTTGATTTATTTGATATGATTAACTTTGGAATTTCAGCAGAAGCATACATGGTGATGATGCAGTAAATTTATTTAGTCTGCCCTAGGTTAAGATGAACTAATCTGGTAAAAGATAAGGCGTCTTCGGACTATGCACACCGATGGGGTGCTTGCCAAGAATACTCCGATATGAAAGTTAGACAGCTAATTTAGAGAAATATGGGTAGAGTAATGGCAAGGAATTCTGTATTGCATACCTATGAAGGTGTTGAAATCCCTCTTTATATACTAGTGTAGATTGGAGCGATTCTTGGGTAACAGCTGCAAGCTTCATTGGCGTAATGGCATCTGCAGTCAAGGGGTGGTAGCTGATTTGTTGGCAAAGATCTCAGGATCTGCTGGTGAGGTAGCTAATGCTGTGCTCGGGATGTCCGAATGGTCTGCTCGGTAGGGATGTTTGATCGGTGAGGAGCCAGATCAAAATTTTGTGAGTGATTTGTTTTGGCATACAATACCTATCAGATGCCCCCAATTTCTCTGGTCATCTTGCTTGCGATAAGAGGAATTATATGGTCAGTCAATCCTCGAGGCGGGGGGGCATTTATTACGCTGTATGCGTAATCATGGCTGGGATTGATGACAAGACGCACCCTTTCACATTATCACTACGTGGTCGCTTTTGATTGGTTCTTGGTCTGAGAAGTGTCCCGTTAACTGTTGACCGTTGGATCTGGGTAAGTGGGATGATCCTGACCCTTTATTCGAATAAAAGAGGGTTTTGGCTTGGTGGTTTGGCTTTGGCCCCTTACTTTGCCTTTAACGATTTTTTGCAATCTTGTCTTCTCTTTCATTTCGTCCCTTGCCTTATATCTCGATTCTCAGAGTTTGATGCATTGATTCTTGCCTCGTTTGGTAAGATTTTTCTCCAGCTTTTGGTCTTATATGTTGGTTTTTTGCTTGGTGCCCTTGGTACTCTAAGCACGCTTGCAGGATTTCATTCTTTGAGGGTTTTGTTGGTGATTTGAGTCCGCTTGAGGGTTTTATAGGATTAGTGACGCCTGCGTTAGACAGAGTTAAAGATTTGGACGCACTTGGGACCATGAATAACCCAGAGTACATTAGTTCCTATTTTGAGAGGATGACCTTCGACGATTTGGTGGCCACCGGGTGTGATGCCTTGGGGAGTGCTTCCGTTGGCCATTTTAGGGCGTCAATGGAGGAGGTGACATTGGAGTTAGAGGCCAACACTTTTTCAGTGGAGGTCATTGCCCTTTAGCCCAGCGACCTAATCGTCCTAGGAGTTAAGAAGTTTGATTTCATTAGGCCCATGTGTCCTCCATCATAAAGGAGGGGAGAATCAAGAAGTTGTGGAAGGAATATCAGCTTCCTACACGTAAGCACTCTATTTTTGACCGCTCGGCAGTTTACAGTCCGTCCAGACTTGTATTCAAGTCAATGTGGACATATTTTGAGTCAAATCAACTTTCCAAGTCTAATTTCGTCTATCCATCGCTTCGGGGGCCCACCAGGCCCAAATAGAGGCAAAATAATCAAAATGCCCTTAGGGGCATTGTTCGATCCAATTCCAAATCAGGCGCGTCTTTCCGAAGATGGTAAGTCCCCTTTTCAATTTTAAATTAGGCACGTCTTTCCGAAGACGATAAGTCCCCTTTCCATATTCCAATAGGCACGTCTTCCGAAGACGGTAAGTCTCCTTTCCAATTCCAATAGGCATGTCTTTCCGAAGGCGGTAAGTCCCCTTTTCCAATTCCAATTCCAATCCTTCTCTCGAGAAAGTTGATTTCCCGAGACAGTAAGGCTATCATTTCCTGCACGTTTTCTGAAGAAAGTCTCTTCGAAATGGTAAATCCCTTTAAACCTGTCGACCGGGACGAGACCCTAAGTCCCCTAGATGGTAGAATGGTCCACTTTCGACACGCCTGCTGAGAAAGTTAACTTCTCAGGCGCTAAATCCCTTTAGCAGCTTTCCGAGATCAAACAGTCCCGGGAATGATCGCGAACCGTTAGAGTAGCGGAAGTACTTGCAAACATCGCAATCGTCAGAGTAGCGGAAATATTCACTAGCAGGTCGATATAGGGAATTTTCAACAAATCCCTGTATCACGAGACCGCCGTCAGAGTGGCAGAAACACTCAAAACCCAGGTCAACACCAGTGCCTGCTAGTCCACTTTGATGAAAAAATGACCAAACTGTCCCTAAGGCCATTTTTCAGCACGTTTCTTGAGAACACACCTAAGTCTTTAGAATGATAAGTCCACCCTTCCAAGATTGTCTTAAAAGCAATCCGGCATGATTAGGTGCCTTCTAGTAAGTTTCGGGCCAGTTCCGAGACTTTCTGGTCAAGATGATCATTTTGCCCCTAGGCATCCGAACGCCCCGGGGTCCACATCGGCTCTGGGTATTAAACCGGTAGCTTCCCGAGAATGCTTCTTATAGTGTTCTCAACCTTTCTTTATCTTTTCGGATCATTTTGAGTCAGTTCCGGCAAACCCGGTGCAGAATGATCGTTTTACCCTTAGTGGGCCGGTCGCTTTTTTTCTGACCACACTGACTGTGCGTATCAAACTGGTAATCTTCTGAGAATGCTTCTTATAGTATTCCCGACCTTCCTTTATCTTTCCGGATCATTCCGAGTCAGTTCCGATAAACCTGGTGCAAAATGACCGTTTTGCCCCTGGTGGGCCGGTCGCCTTTTCCGACCACACCGGCTCTGGTTATCAAGCCGGTAGCCTTTGGGAACATTCTAAATATTGTTTTTAAATCTCAAGTCTTCTTTCGGGATATTCTGAGTCCGTCCCGGTAACTTTCCGACCTGATTGACCGTTTTGCCCCTAATGGCTCAGTCAATCAGTCTGACAAATCTTGTCGTCCTTTTTCAAGTCTACTATTTCTGGGACACTGTTTTAAGTGTTCGTGCCCTTTTCCGGCCTTCCGGGCCATTCCCGGTCCCTTAAGTCCTTCCCGGGCTTTCCGAAGTCACTTCTAGTGAAGCCAGGCTAAAAATTGCATGGTAGTCATTAGTACAGTCGTCCAAATCTTCTCAAGATACGTTGCTTGCCGACCTTAAAACTTTTCTAACTGGCTGGCACCACTAGTAGTGGCGTCAAGCCAATATTTGGCCTGGCGCCACTCCTAGTGGCGCTAGAAGCATTTTTGGCCTGGCGTCACTACAACAAGTGCCAGATCATTCCTTTGTCTATAAATATAGAGCCTCCTCCAGCGTGAAGGAGGTCTGCAAACTTAGTCTAAAAACTCTATTTTTTGATATACAGAGCTCGTAGCCTCTCTAAACCCTAGCCTCCTTAGGTTTTCCAAACCCTAGCCTCCTATACACTCACATACACTTCTATACACTTATACACTAATCTCCAAAGCCTCCTTTGAAGACTTGAAGAGTTGCAATCTGAAGCTTTGAAGATTGAAGACAAACTCTTGAAGACTGAAGTGAACACCGAAGCAAGATAAGCAAAGCAAAGCGTGCAAAACTAAGCAAAATAAAGAAGACACAAGGTAGGCTTCTTATTTATGTTTACGCATCTTTCCCCCTTTCTTCTCTCTCCTAACCCACTTGGATTTTTTTCTATTTTAATCCCCCATCTTCTTCCCCCCCTTCTTGCATGCTTGAAACAAGAGAATTCCTGGTCCATGTGTAGGATTAGGCTATTGAAGAGTCACCGTGTCGGGGGTTTTCTTTTAGTCTAACCGGAGACTACGTGGGTTCAACCCCCTTGATTATGTGGTGAAACCTTTAATCTTGTATGTTCACGACCCCAAAGCCTGCATTAAACTTGTTTTCAAAAACTTACATCAAAATCTTCTTTTTCAAAACTTATTTTCAAAATCACAATCCTAGGGTGATTCTAGCCTTTTCATGGTTAGGGGTGCTTTAGGAAAGTGTTACATTTAAAGTGACCAATATGGTCCATATTTTCAAAACATAGTTGTTTTCAAAACCACTATCTTAAAGTGGTTCTAATCTTTTTATGGTTAGAATCGCTTTAGGAAAGTGAGTTATTTTACATATACTTTCTAAAAACTCTCTTTTCAAAAATCTCCTCCTAAAAATCTCTTTTCCAACATGCTTTCCATAAACTCTCTTTAAATTTCTTTCCAAAATTGTTTTCAAAAACTCCTTCCAAAAATCTATTTTCAAAACTTCCTTTTCAACTCCTTTTCAAAACACTCTTCCCAATCTCCTTTCCAAAATTGTTTTTCAAAAACTCCTTTCCAAAAATCTCTTTCCAAAAACTCTTTTTCGAACTCCTTTCCAAAAACACTTTCCTTAAAGTTCACTCTCCAAAGACGCTTCTTATGTTTCCTTTCTAAACAACTCTTTCCAAAAATCTCTTCCTAAAAACTCCTCACTAGGATTTCTTTCCAAAAACTCTCTCTTTCCAAAATCTTCTTTCTAGAAACTCCTCTCTAGGTTTTCCTTCCTAAGATTCCCTTTTTAAAAACTCACTTTTCAAAAATCCCTTTTCTTAGTGTCCAAGTTAAACCTTAGGGACAACGATTAGGAAACCCTTGTTTTCTTTCCAAAAACATGATTTTCAATCTTACCTTAAAACCTAGATTTCCAAAAGCTATTTTCTACCTCAAAACTATAGTCTTCAAAATCTAGGGTTTCTAAAACTTCCCTTTTCAAAATCCATGTCAAATCCAATTTTTCCTTTTGGAAACCAAACCCAATCTCCCCTTTAGGAAACTAGATTCAATCCTTCGTTTTTGGAAACAAAATGAAAACATCTCTTTTTAGAAACAAAATCCAATCCCTTGTTTTAGGAAATAGGAATCTCAATCCTTCCAAATCCGAATCTTTCCTAATTCAACTCTTTCCTAATCTCCTACTTTCCTAAACCTTAAGTTTCCTGAACTTAAACTTTTGAATCTTTCCTTAAACTTTAGGCTTTCAAACCTTTCTTAATTTGATCCCTTTCCAAATCTTAACTTTCCAAATCTAAGTTTTCAAACCTTTCTTAAACTCAAAACCTTTTCCTAAATTTTAAGAATTTCTAAAACTCAAACTTTGAATTTTTCTAAAATTCTAAGCTTCCCTAAGCTTCAAATCTTTCCAAATCTAAAACTTTCTAAAATTCGAAACTCTCTAAATTCTAAACTTTCCAACTTCAAAACTTCCTTATTTCAAAGCATTCCAAATTCAAAACTTTCCTAAGTTGAACTTTTCCTATTTCGAAAATTTCCTAAATTGAAACTTTTCTAATTTGAAACCTTTCTTAAAATGAAACTTTCCTAAATCGAAACTTTCCTAAAACGGAACCTTCCTAAAATGACACTTTCTTAAAACGGAACTTTCCTAATTCGAACCCTTCTTAAATCCAAGCTTCCCTAATCTTCCAAATCCAATATTCGAGTGAAATATTTTCTCAAAACTCTTCTAAGTCAAGTAAAATCTTTTCTTAACTCTCAAGTCTTTCCTAAATCCTATCTTTCCTAAGTCTAGGTTTCCTAAACCTCGATCTTTCCAAAACAAGTCCAAATCTTTCCTCTAAGTTCTTTTTTTCCAAATCAAAGTCTAAACCTTTCAATTCCAAACTCTAATTTCTAATCTTCTATTCTAAATTCCAATTCAATCTCTTTTTCGAATCCAACCTTCTATTTTCTATTGGACTTTTGTCCGAACTACGACTGACCTGATTGTTCAAAAAGGATACGTAGGCAACTGTCATCGGTGCAGTCACAACTTCTTTCAAATCTCCAATTCTACGATCTTCTTTAAGTTTCCAATTCCATAATCTATTTCAAACTTCCAAGTTTCTATTTCCTTTCCAATTTCTAAGACTTTCTAATTTTAATTCTATCTTTTCAAATCTCTTTTAAATCAAATCAATTTCTTTTCAAATCTATTTCTAACTTTCTTTTCTTTTCTTGCATATCATGCATCATGTTTTTTTAAAACATTATTTTTTTAAAGTGGATAGGATTGAACATTTGTTAGTCGAAGACTCTCATAGGTGAATCTAGAGTAAATAGACATGTAAGTAACGCAAAGGCGGGGTAGGGTGATGGCTTAGTGCGTTTTCCCTACACGTAACCAACCTCCGAACCTAGATCACTGTTTTCAAAAGACCAAAATGGAGTTTATTTTCAAAAAGGGCTTAATTATTTGTTAAAGGTTGCCAAACAACTTGTTTTCCTAAAAACCCTCTTTTGAGGAAGTATTTTTTTAAAATCGTTTTTAAAAACCCTAAGTGTGATCCTCGGATTGTGCTTAGTTTTTAGGTGACCTAACTCACCTTAATCAAGTTAGGTGGCGACTCCAAATGTTTTTCAAAAGTCCTTTATTCAAATTAATTTTCAATTCAAAAATAGTCGCGTTCATTCTTCTAGGAGGGTGAGTTCTAAAGAGAGAGTACATTATTTTTTCCGCTTGTGTGTGTATTCCTCGAGTGAGAAAAATCTGGGTGCGACAGCTAGCGACTCCACTGGAGAAACTTAGAGGGTTAGGCCGTAGTCATGTCTCTTTACCCTTCACCCATGTAGAGTCTTCGATTAACTTGTCCACTTCTATCCACTTTCAATTCTCAAAATCAAATTTTCAAAGTTATTTTCAAAGACATGCATTTATTCATATTATCTTGTATTAAGTTTGCCATCCACATACTAACTCTTGTATCTTTGTTTTGTAGGTGCGCTTTTTGTTTAAATTTTAACTGCCTTGCATGAATTTGATGAACAGGATGAATGAGAGTTATTGAGCTCTTTCCTCTGCTTTTAAAAATCACACACACACTGCATGTGCACCTGCATTCTGCATACTTGCATTTTACCCTGATATGTCCTTTCTAATTAGAAAGGGGGAATGGTATATTCGTTGTGGGCAAGATGCTGTGTCAATTTCTTTGCATACGGCCCCTTGATGGTTCCCTCGCTCGGATCACCAACCGATCATGGCACCACCTCGGGGAGTGGGCCTAGGTTTGAAGATCCAGGGACTAAGCCTTTTTAGGACTCATTAGTCAACCCTTAACCTGATGCTCATATAGAAACCATGCATAGCCGAACCTCTGCCGGATTTAAGACACGCGCACCATTTCCAAAACCATGGAGGAAAGGGCTACTGCTTTGACTTTATACTTGTCTATTCCTGTTGTTATAATGACTGTATTCATACTATTATAATGCTGTCTAACTGCTCATGCATACACGTTTACCTTGCTATTGCATTCTCTCTCCTTATACTCTTTGCATATCCATGTTCATGTATTTAATATTTCATATCAAGACAAGAGTTCCAAGTAACTCAAGTCACTGCATTCTCATGTATATGATCAACCCAAAGAGAGTGACACCTAGATCACTATCCCTTGCATTAAACCTACCTAAACCCTAAGGGTTCCTATGTAACCCTAAGGACTCATGACATGCACATCAGCTCATTCCATAAGAGGGGCCCTAATCCCTCTATGCTCACAGAGATAGGATTGCCATAAAGACAAGGGGCAATCGATCAATAAGGTCTCTCAGCAACCTTCTTAACATCAAATCCAACGAAAGTGAATCCGAAGACCCAAGAGTAGTTTACGTTTTTCCTTTATAAAACTAGATAGGTGGAAGTCCAAAAGAATAATGTTTCCCCTTCCCCCTGTTAAAATGCATTTCAATTCTCTTATATCTTAAACCCAAAGTTTAATGTACTTCTTTATTTTTGCAAATGAATTTAGGGATGATTGTATGAATGGATGAAGGTTCCTGCTCGACAGTAAGGTATCTGCATATAGGGGCAAATCTCGTATCTCCAAAAGTGAGCCAATGCACCATGTATAGTCTCCCATCTGAAGAGGGGCACCTTAGGACATGCATCGCATAAAGTTCTCTAAAAACCCGAAACTGACTTGCGAGTTGTGTTTGTCTTTTTCTCTCTTCTTTTCTATTTATAGAGGTCACTATGCACTGAGTCAATATTGCTCCCAAGAAGGGGCAACATCCACCTAGGGATCCCATTATCACCAGACAAAGAGCATCACTGATGGCTGGTAATCCTGAAGAATCATCTCAAGTCTCTCGGGAAGAGGTTAACGAAATGAGGACCAAGATGGATAAGATGCTCAAACTCATTCAAACTATGGTTGTGAAGGATATTGCTGCAGTCCCATCATCATCTATGACTTCGTTAAAGGACCCCGAACCCGCTAATCCAAGGATCGTGCTTCAGTCTGACAATGCGGGGAGGAATAAGGAAGATGCCAAAGGGATCAGCGCTGAAGAGGACGAGACCATATTACTTTCACCTGTCGTAAAGAAGGCCCCCCTAGACCCTTTCAGTATGAAAATCCAAGGGCTAGATGATTCACTACGAGGTCTCCATGGCCATGACACTTACGGGTTCATTGCCTATGACGAGTTATGTTTCTTTCCTAACCACCCAAGACCCGCTAGGTTCAAAATGCCTGACTTCCATAAGTATGACAGCACTGGTAACCCTGTCGCTCATATTCGTCTTTATGCTGGAGCGCTAAGTGGTCACGACAACGATCCAAAGCTCCTCATGCAGTTATTCCAACATAGCCTCGCGGGGTCTGCTCTACAATGGTTTGCTCGTCTGTACCTAAGGAAGATCACAACCTGGATCGAGCTGGTCAATGCATTTAAAGCCCAATATTGTCACAATATTGATCTCACCTTTGGTCGATGGTCCTTGATAACTATGAGCAGGGGTGAAAAGGAAAGCTTCAAGAAGTATGCCTTGAGATGGAAAGAAGCTGCCGCATAAGTTAATCCCCCATTGGAAGAGAAGGAGGACGTACAACTATTTGTGCACACTTTTCAAGGTATATACAATGAGAAGCTCTGCGCAAGTGTAGGGAAAAGCTTTTCCAAGCTCATCATACAAGGAGAGATGATAGAAAACAACCTTCAGATAGGGAGGATTACAGACCCCTATGCCCGGATTGGAGAAAGTATTGCCAACATAGCCAAAAGAATGGCCACTACAAAGGGAACAGTTAGGAAGGAAAGCGAAGTGTTTACCATCTTGCCTGGCAAACCACCCCAATACCGTCCACCACTACAATGACACCCTGTCCTGCCCTTACCCATCTTAACAATGCCTGTTCCAACCTCTAACTATGGCCCTGCTGGGGCACGACCCAACTTTAATAGACTTGCTCGACGCATCCGTACCTTCGATACCTTAGCCTGTACTCAAACTGAGGCCTACCATAACTCACTGAAGAACAATATCCTGAAGCCTATACCTGCTCGCCCATTGCCAAGCCTTCTACCCCCAACCTTTAATGCCACCCTCACATGTGAATACCATTCGGGTGGCCAAAGGCATGGCACCGAAAGTTGCTTCGCTCTCAGGCACAAAATCCAAGACTTGATCGACAACAAGACCATTGATCTGCAGTCGGTACAACCCGCTCCGATCCCCAATGTGACCACTAACCCTCTACCGGATCATATTGTCAGCATAATATTAGTATAAATGGAAGGCAAGGGAGAGTTTGACGAGCTCGAGGTCGAAGGTTATAAGGACGATTGGGAGACCAATAAAGAAGATGACTGGGAGGAGGATCTTCAATTGTGCCCGATTTATCTCTATAACCCTGATGAGGTGCCTGATGCTTCTAACTGGCCCATTGAGGAGCTAATGTTCCCGAAGGAAGAACATATCGAAAGCATAACTGGCGACGGATGGGGTGATGAATTTCTACACCCGAAGTATGCAGCAGCTGAAAATCACTTGTTGGAAAACCCTTAGCCCGTAACTGAGTACAACTATGAAGACATGGGCTAGGGGCTAGAAGAGCCAAGAGAACAGACAGAGCCGTTCGAGTTAGAAGGAGGTGAACTGGCCACCCTATTTACAGAAGAACCTACTGCAAAGAACAAGAAGGAGGTTGACAACCGCGCCAACAGCGTCAACATCTTCGGAGCTTTAGGAGAAGCCTTTGCCTGTCTCGCCTTGGCCAAGGAGCCGAGTTGAAAATGGAGCATTAAAGATGTGGGCATTGTTCCAAAGCCTCACTGAAATGGGTTTCCTTCAAAAGCGTATAAGAGAGGGGTGTTTTCACCCACTTTCTGTCTATCCCTTTTACTTCTTGTCTTTAAATTGATGTTTACATTTTCTTACTGCACAAGAACTCTATGCTTTCCATAAAAATGATAATAGTAATAAAATGATAGTCCTCTTATTCACTGCTACTATCTTATATGTCTCTTGTGAATGGTAACTACTTTTTACGTAAGGGGCATGGTTTATCTTATGGAATGATCTGACTTGAAAGGATGATAGCATGAGTTAACCACTAGCCAAATGATCAGCTTTCTAGAGAGAGAGAGGATAAGGATGAGTGAGGAAACTACCCAAAGGCAACACTTGCAAGACTCCGAAGCTAAGCGATGTGTGGCCAGATTATCAAAGTGAAGGGGAGCCATCTTTCAACATATAAAAAAATAGTAATAATAAAAAGAATGCTTATATTTCCTTTGCTTAGCCCCTAGTGCCTCGTGGAAAGCAAAAATTTTCTTTGTCAACCCCGCTCCAAGACTGTCCTCCTTACACTGGGATAGACAATAGTTAAGAATTTTAGAAATGGTATCCACCTCTATCTTGCTAGGACAGTGTCGAAAGCTCTATAGATCAAGCAATCTAGTTCAAAGTAAAGAGAGGCCTTCATTTTATTTCCCATACAGTCAAAAGCAACCCCTTGCCAAACCCGTTGAGCCATCTATCCTTTTTTCAAGAAAACCCCAACCTAGGGATCATCGGCCACATTGGGTTAGATTGAACCGCTAAGGAAAAGGTCTAAAGAAAAAAAAGGATGGTAGAATTACTCATTCCATATAAAGGAAAATGATAAAAAGGATAAAGCAAAGGAAAAGAGTTGCCAAGGGCAAGAGGCCAAAAAAAAAAAAAAAATATCAAATCTAAGGAAAGGTCTGAAGAAAACCACGATTGAGTCATCTTCAAAAGCATAATAAGAAGATCGAAAGAGAAGAGAGTCATGTTTATCTCAAAAAACATATAGAAAGGGTGAAGGAAAAGAGCCATTTTCACCCTAAAAAGTGTATTTTAAAGGTGATCCTAGGTTACAAAGAAACCCAGTAGGAACACTAGGTTTGAGCCTTTATAATTTCTTGCAAAACCCCAAAACCATGGCCTACATTACAACCCTACTAAAGCCCACTTTGATTGAAAATAGATTGCTTGATCTAAATGAGCTAGATACGTTGCCGAAGCTAAAGAGGGATGCTAGCCCTACTGAAAAAAAAGTCAAGGATGGTACAAATCTAAACCCTATTGAAAACGACATGAAATTTGAGCCTATATATCCCATTGTTTCGAAAACCCCATAACCTAGCGTACATTACGGTCCTAAACAAAGTTTCCTCGGATTGAAAGGACTGGCTGCTTATTGCTCTGCTGAAGGTCGGGAAAGCTATTGCTAAAACCTCGAGAGTCGAGAGTTTTAGCCCAACAATCATATAGACTAACCCCGAGGCAGAGAGTCGGAGGTGATCAAAAGGTTGAGAAAGGTACGAAGTGCTATCATCTAATCAAGGTAAGGTTGAGCTAGAGGAGAGGTTAGACCCCCGAAAAGGAAGGAGTTACCATTCCAAAGATATCAAGTTCGACAACACCTTTTATCATTCTGTTAGTTAATGTATTCCTAATATGTAGATAAAAAAAACATAAAATAAAAAAAAATCGGCATGAGCTTTGCATATATAGGATATAACTCCTTGTAGAAACAGAAGTCACCAACATAAACTCATGTAATAGAAACATAACATCATCATCCATCACATACAGCTGATCATATGCCTAGCTGTAAAGATCATAAATGTGTCTGTCTATCCATGCATCTAAATACTATCAATATCCATCTTTGTACAAAACTTACAAAATAAAACTGTCTAACATAAATACATCTCAGGAATAGGGGCAAGGGAAAATCAGAATCTCCACAAGGGGTATCTATCAAAGGTCAAAGTCAATATCATCTAGATCAAAATCCCCGAAACCCGGCATCGGAGGAGGTGGATAACTACTCGAAGCACCATCATCCTGCAGAGAAGATAGAACCGAAATCGGCCACATGAAATAAGAACTAAGTAACAGCAGAGCAAAAAGAAGGGGAGAAAAGACGACATACCCCGCCACCTCCCATCTGAGCTATCTGAGCCGTCAAGGAAGCCACCTTTGCCTGATACTGATCTCGCTCTGTCTAGTATCAATCCCTCTGATCCCTCATAACAGTAAACTCAGCCTGGGGCACACATCCTCTGGCTCGGTGCCACAAGTCAACCACCTCCTGGCCCATAGTGTACCCACCGACTACTACCTCAAACTGGGTGAAGGCATCGACAGAATGAGCCCCAAAGTGCGTAGCATAATCTGTATTCGGAGGAAGTAAGAACTCGGCACCTGGCTGCCGCTCCTGATAGGGGATAGGTACTCCCGCCACCAAGGCCCCGAACATATACTTTGGTGGAGCTCCTACTGATAGGAACTCCTCATGAAACTGCCGCCAGTATCGCTCACCGAGATAGGACTCCCAAGTATAATCACTGAGAAAAGCAGCCCTCGACAAGGACAATGGGACCAAGTACCGTACAGACTCATAATGAACTAATCCAATGAAAGGCCGCCAAGTCACATCGCTCGCCTCATTTAACTCCAGGTTCGCCCGTAGCTTCACAAAGTCAGTAATTTCCGATAGCTGGGCCACCCGGTCATGAGCCCACCTTAAAGTTCGGGGATAAAGGTCGTTCTCGACAACTGCAGGGCGACGCACAGTTAGGTACTCATAATTCCACTAGATAAGAAAAGGCCAGAAACTAGTCATGCTACCCAATGGGAAGAACTCCGGACCCACATCGATTGAAGGAAGCAACCAAAGGAGAAGGACCCCCAATCCAGCTTCGATAAAGCCCCAAGATCAGCTACTATGCTCACCAAATGAAAAGGCACAAGCGACTTGTTATTGTTGCAGAAGCAGCTAAAGATGATATACAACACAAGTCGTCGTCTCATAATATCCAGCTTGGCAGGCGATGGCTCAACAGTAAAGGTGCGGTCATCCTGAATGAGCCAAGAGACTGGGAAGGCAGAACGCTCGGGAGGGGACAAGTCCAACAGAATGCATGCCTCGCCTCTACTGACTGATTCTAGAGTGATCTGCCGGCCAACGAAGGAAAGCCCTATGATGATCGCCCAATCCAAGGTAGTGGGTCCCAACTCGAACCCAACAAAATGGAAGGTCCCGGTCTCTCTAAACCGCCGCTCAACCAGCGCTAGTACCAAATGCCGGTTCAGGCGGTTAGCTTGTAATCCCATGAAGGCTCCGAATCCGATCTTAGCCAAGAAGGCACGATATGATGGGGCAGCCCGCTGCATAGTCACGAAGACCTGATGAACAGCCCCTCTAAAAGCTGTGTGTACTCGAGGAGGGGGCAATTGCTGTTTGGAATATACGCTGGGGTGATAAGCAAGGTCCCCGAGCGGTGGGATGTTTGGTACCACCAAGTCTCCTAAGTTAGCATCCGTCTGCTTATGTCTGGAGGAGGCTCTCCCATAACCGGTCACCTGATCCCCAAGGCTCGGTACCTCCTCCTCAGCACCAATCTCCTCGTGAAGGCCTGCTCAACCGGAGGAAAGGGGTCGACTGATGGCCTACTCCCCTATCTGCTTTGACTGGAGGAGGACCATCCGGTAGATCGTCGGCTACCTCTAGATCGATTGGAACCGCCGGTGGAATCTGTTCGAGCCGCCTTCCCCGAGTGACGTCTCCTCTCAGAACCATCATCACTCATATCTGCCATCCTGAAAAGGTAAGTCAAGGTAAGAGGTGTTAATGTATCGTACATGCAGATAAATAATAACATAATAAAGTAAAACAAAATAAACAACAAACAATAAAAATAATAGAAAGATTTCAAATGATAAGTCAAAAAAAATTTCCTACACATTTTGATTTTTCAACTTTAAATCAAATCTCAAGGGTTTTCTGTCTTTTTCCTTCAAAAAGATTTTACTTTAAACCTTTTCCAACTCTTTTCCTGATTTCTAAAAATTTCAGCAGAGTTTTGTTTAAAAATGGTCCCTACAACACCCACAACATCAAAATAAAACACAAGCCGTACACTTCACAACGTTACAATCACATAACATCAGTACCCATACACTTTTTAATTTTTTAAAATTTTCAAAACATATGTTTTATTTTTCCAATAAATCAATGGTTTTCAAAGTTATCCTAAAATTTCTCAAAATAATTTCAAATATTTTCTAAAATATCCTTACATTTTTCAAAATTTTAAACTCTTAAGAATTTCATCAATTTCTTGAGTTTTTCCATTGTCCTAATTTTCTAAGTATTTTTCTATTTTTCAAAAATAAAAAATTCACCAAGTTTTCAAAAAATCATGAAACTTCACATGATTGTTAAACATATTTTTCTAAGGCACATGGAATAAAAAATTTAGTTAGAAAACCTAACGCCCAAGCCTGTAGGAACAAACCTCCAATTCCTGTAGAAAACCCCCTTCACATAATCACATAAAATTACTCAAATTCAACCAAACAAGCACTAAAATGCAAAAATAACATCACCATAGTGTTCAAAACATATCAAAACATCATATTCCATTGTTCACACAATTCAAATGAAGTTTTACACATCAAAATCAATAAAAATTTGAAAACTCACTTTTTAGAGTTCTCCGGCCGAATCTTCTCTTCTGGGGACTTTTCTGGCGATGTGGTCTCCTTCCGGCAATCACCCGTGATTCCCAAGAAGTGCTCCTTCAAGGTTCAAGTCGATTTCCACACAAAGACTCTCGATTCTCCAAAAACTCTTCGAAACCCGCAGCAGTGTCGAACCAGAATGTTTCTGGTTTTATTTCTAAGCCTGGTGCCACTACCAGAGGCGTTAAGCCTTTTCTGCCAAAGGCGCTACTCTTAGTGGTGCTAGTTTCGAACTTCTGGGCGCTTTGCCTTTTTTTCCGCCAAAACTCGTTTTCGAAGGCCTTTTGGGCCCAATATCCATTTTCGAACCCCCGTTGTCGAAAAATTTTCAAAGTCCGTCCCTCCGACCGTCTCATGGTCAACATGAGACTTTTACTTTATCGTTTTCTGTCTTCGACAAGCAAAGACAGAAAAAGAGGGGCAGTTGTAAGCACCCCATTTTTGACCACTCGGCAGTTTATAGTTTGTCTAGACTTGTATTTAAGTCAATGTGGACATATTCTGAGGCAAATAAACTTTCCAAGTCTAATCCCGTCTATCCATCGCTTCACAGGCCCACTAGGCCCAAATAGAGGTAAAATGACAAAAATGCCCTTAGGGGCACTATTCGGTCCAATTCCAAATTAGGCGCGTCTTTCTAAAGATGGTAAGTCCCCTTCTCATATTTCAAATCAGGCACGTCTTTCCGAAGACGGTAAGTCCCCTTTTCATATTCCAATCGGCGAGTCTTTCCGAAGACGATAAGTCCCCTTTTCAATTCCAATAAACACGTCTTTCCAAAGGCGGTAAGTCCCCTTTTCCAATTCCAATTCCAATTCCAATCCCTCTCTAGAGAAAGTTGATTCCTCGAGACGGTAAGTCTATTCTTTTTGGCACGTTTTTCGAAAAAAGTCTGTTCAAAACGGTAAGTCCCTTTCAACTAGTAGACCGGGACGAGACCCTAAGTCCCTTTGATGGTAGAACTGTCTACCTTTGGCGCTTGTTAGTCAGCCAATGCAGAAATGTCCATTTCGGCACGTCTTCTGAGAAAGTTGACTTCTCAGGCGCTAAGTCCCTTTAGCAGCTTTCCAAGATCAGGCAGTCTCGGGAATGATCGCGAACCGTTAGAGTAGCGGAAGTACTCACAAACATCGCAACCGTTAGAGTAGCTGAAATATTCACAAGCAGGTCGATATAGGGAATTGCCAACAAACCCCTGTATCACGAGACCACCGTCAAAGTGGCGGAAACACTCAAAATCTAGGTCAACACCAGTGCCTGCTAGTCCACTTTGGTGAAAAATGACCAAACTGCCCCTAAGGCCTTTTTTTGGCATGTTTCTCGAGAACACACCTAAGTCCTCAAAATGATAAGTCCACCCTTCCAAGCTTGTCTTAAAAGTAATTCGGCATGATTAGGTGTTTTCTAGTAAGTTTCGGGCCAGTTCTGAGACTTTCCGGTCAAGATGACCATTTTGCCCCTAGGCATCCGAACGCCTCAAGGACCACACCAGTTCTGGGTATTAAACCGGTAGCTTCCCAAGAATGCTTCTTATAGTGTTCTCAACCTTTCTTTATCTTTCCGGATCATTCTGAGTCAGTTCCGGCAAACCAGGTGCAGAATGACCGTTTTGCCCCTGGTGGGCCGGTCGCCTTTTTTCTGACCACACCGGCTCTGGGTATCAAACCGGTAATCTTCCGAGAATGATACTTATATTATTCCCAACCTTCCTTTATCTATCCGGATCATTTCGAGTCAGTTCCGGTAAACCTGGTGAAAAATGACCGTTTTACCCTTGGTGGGCCGGTCGCTTTTTCCGACCACACCGGCTTTGGTTATCAAGCTGGTAGCCTTTAGGAACATTCTAAATAATGTTTCTAAATCTCAAGTCTTCTTCCAGGACATTCCGAGTCTGTCGCAGCCACTTTCTGGCCGGTTTGACCGTTTTGCCCCTAATGGCTCGGTCGATCTGTTCGACAAATCTTGTCATCCTTTTTCAAGTCTATTACCTCCAGGACACTGTTTTAAGTGTTCCTGCCCTTTTTCGGCCTTCTGGGCCATTCTCGGTCCCTTAAGTCCTTCCCGAGCTTTTCGGAGTCACTCCTAGTGAAGCTACGCTAAAAATTGCATGGTGGTCACTAGTACAGGCGCCCAAATCTTCCCGAGATACGTTGCTTGCCGACCTTAAAACTTTCCTAACTGGCTGGTGCCACTACTAGTGGCGCCAAGCCAATATTTTGGTTTTCTTTTATTTTAATCTCCCAACTTCTTCCCCCCTTCTTGCATGCTTGAAACAAGGGAATTCCTGGTCCATGTGTACGATTAGGCTATTGGAGAGTCACCGTGTCGAGGGCTTTCTTTTAGTTTAACCGGAGACCACGTGGGTTCGGCCCCCTTGATTATGTGGTGAAGCCTTTAACCTTGTATGTTCACGACCCAAATTTGCATTGTGTATATCATGATCTTGCATTCCTCCAAAGCCTGCATTAAACTTGTTTTCAAAAACTTACATCAAAATCATCTTTTTAAAAACTTGTTTTCAAAATCACAATCCTAGGGTGATTCTAGCCTTTTCATGACTTGGGGTGCTTTAGGAAAATGTGACATTTAAAGTGACCAATATAGTCCATATTTTCAAAACATAGTTATTTTCAAAACCACTATCTTAAAGTGGTTCTAATCTTCTTATGGTTAGAATCGCTTTAGGAAAGTGAGGTATTTTACATATACTTCCTAAAAACTCTCTTTTCAAAAATTTCCTCCTAAAAATCTCTTTTTCAACATGCTTTTCATAAACTCTCTTTAAATTCCTTTCCAAAATTGTTTTCAAAAACTCCCTCAAAAAATCTATTTTCAAAACTTCCTTTTCAACTCCTTTTCAAAGCACTCTCCCCAATCTCCTTTCCAAAATTGTTTTTCAAAAACTCCTTTCGAACAATCTCTTTCCAAAAACTCTTTTTCGAACTCCTTTCCGAAAACGCTTTCCTCAAAGTTCACTCTCCAAAGACGCTCGTTACGTTTCCTTCCTAAACAACTCTTTCCAAAAATCTCTTTCTAAAAACTCCTCACTAGGATTTCTTTTCAAAAACTCTCTCTTTCCAAAATCTTCTTTCTAGAAACTCCTCTCTAGGTTTTCCTTCCTAAGATTCCCTTTCTAAAAACTCACTTTACAATAATCCCTTTTCTTAGTGTCCAAGTTAAACCTTAGGGTCAACGATTAGGAAACCCTAGTTTTCTTACCAAAAACATGATTTTCAATTTTACCTTAAAACCTAGATTTCCAAAACTTATTTTCTACATCAAAAATATAGTCTTCGAAATCTAGGGTTTCTAAAACTTTGTTTTTCAAAATCCATGTCAAATCCAATTTTTCCTTTTTGAAAACAAACCCAATCTCCCATTTAGGAAACTAGATCCAATCCTCCGTTTTTAGAAACAAAATGAAAACATCTCTTTTTAGAAACAAAATCCAATCCCTTGTTTTAGGAAATAGGAATCTTAATCCTTCCAAACCCGAATCTTTCCTAATTCAACTCCTTTCTAATCTCCTATTTTCCTAAACCTTAAGTTTCCTAAACTTAAACTTTTGAATCTTTCCTTAAACTTTAAGCTTTCAAACCTTTCTTAATTCCATTCCTTTCCAAATCTTAACTTTCCAAATCTAAGTTTTCAAACCCTTTTCCTAAATTTCAAAAATTTCTAAAACTCAGACTTTGAATCTTTCTAAAATTCTAAACTTCCCTAAGCTTCAAATCTTTCCAAATCTAAAACTTTCTAAAATTCGAAACTGTCTAAATTCTAAACTTTTCAACTTTCAAAACTTCCTTATTTCCAAGCATTGCAAATTCAAAACTTTCCTAAGTTGAACTTTTCCTATTTTAAAACTTTCCTAAATTGAAACTTTTCTAATTCAAAACTTTTCTTAAAATGAAACTTTCCTAAACCGAAACTTTCCTAAAATGAAACCTTCCTAAAATGACACTTTTCTAATACGAAACTTTCCTAATTCGAACCCTTCCTAAATCTAAGCTTCCCTAATCTTCCAAATCCAACATTCGAGTCAAATCTTTTCTCAAAACTCTTCCAAGTCAAGTCAAATCTTTTCTTAGCTCTTAAGTCTTTCCTAAATCCTATCTTTCCTAAGTATAGGTTTCCTAAACCTCGATCTTTTCAAAACAAGTCCAAATCTTTCCTCTAAGTTCTCTTTTTCCAAATCAAAGTCTAAACCTTTCGATTCCAAACTGCAATTTCTAATCTTCTATTCTAAATTCCAATTCAATTTCTTTTTCGAATCCAACCTTCTATTTTCTGTTGGACTCTTGTCCGAACTACGACTGACCTGATTGTTCAAAAAGGATACGTAGGCAACCATCATCGGTGCGGTCACAACTTCTTTCAAATCTCAAATTCTACTATCTTCTTCAAGTTTCCAATTCCATAATCTATTTCAAACTTTCAAGCTTCTATTTCCTTTCCAATTTCTAAGACTTTTCAATTTTAATTCTATCTTTTCAAATTTCTTTTAAATCAAATCAATTTCTTTTCAAATCTATTTTCAAATCTATTTCTAACTTTCTTTTCTTTTCTTGTGTATCATGCATTATGTTTTTTTAAAACATTATTTTTTTAAAGTTGATAGGATTGAACATTTATTAGTTGAAGACTCTTATAGGTGAATCTAGAGTAAATAGACATGTAAGTATCGCAAGGGCAGAGTAGGGTGATGGCTTAGTGCGTCTTCCATACACGTTACCAACCTCTGAACCTAGATCACTGTTTTCGAAAGACCAAAATGGAGTTTATTTTCAAAAAGGGCTTAATTATTTTCTAAAAGTTGCCAAACAACCTGTTTTCCTAAAAACCCTCTTTTGCCAAACAACCTGTTTTCCTAAACTCACCCTCGGATTATGCTTAGTTTTTAGGTGACCTAACTCACCTTAATCAAGTTAGGTGGCGACTCTAAATGTTTTCCAAAAGCCCTTTATTCAAATCAATTTTCAATTCAAACATAGTCACATTCATTCTTCTAGGAGGGTGAGTTTTAATGAGAGAGTACAGTATTTTTCCCGCTTGTGTGTGTCTTCCTCGAGTGCGAAAAATCTGGGTGCGACACTGCAGCCCTGAGATATAGAGTCTTGGGAAAGGGGACACGGCCTGTGCGGTCCGTTCAGAGGAGGTAACCGTTTATGAGGGGGCATTGGCTAGTGGGCTAAGGTTCCCTCTCCCCAAACTAGTTAGGGAGGTATTGTGTCGGTTGGGCTTAGCTCTTGGTTTGATACTTCTGAACTCGTGGAGGATCCTCCTAGGCTGTGCCATTATCTAGCAGGCCTCCAATGATAATAGGGATGTCTTGTTGGTGGAGGAGTTCTTGGATTGCTACAAAGTAACGGAGAGGGAGAACGGGTGGTGGTATTTCCCTGCAAGGAGTGCTGAACTGAACTTGGTAAAAGGTTTGCCCAGTTCTTACAAGGGGTGGAAAGATAGATTTTTTTATGTCTATAGAGATGGGTGGGAGTTCTAGCCTTAGGAGCTAGTAGATGAGAGCATTGCTCGAGTCTCTAGACAATGGGCTAAACTATGTAGAAGGGGTATGTAGTGATCAACCTTTTTAGTTTTTGTTAATGTTTTTCCTATTTTTCCCAAGTATTGGGACTTTGACCTAGGTCTTTGATGTTGGCTAGTGTGTGCTGCTCCCATCTTATGATCAATCGGCCAAAATCGAGCATGCCAAGGGGCATAGGGTCAACGACGCCAGTGCTCTGGTGAACGTTGAGACTTTGGGTATGTACTTGTTGGGCACTGAGCCCATAAGAGAAGCTTTAGTGACTGAGCGCGTGAGGAGTGAGTCCACACTTGCTCTTTCCTCTTCTTCTAATATTCTATTATGACTTTGTCGTTCACTCGTTTTATTAAGATAAGAAGCACCAGGGAGAAGAAGGAATGGGTTTTGATAGGTCCGTTTTGAAGATAGCTAGGAAGACCTTTGAGGACGTCGAACATAACAGGTTGAAACGGCCTAGGTTATTGTTGGGGGGTGGCTCTAGCGTTAAGGTTGGGGAGGTTTCAAGCCCCCCATTCTCAGCTAAAGAAGACTCCTCCTCCAACTCCGCGCACTACTGCACCCATGGACCCTCCTCCACTAAAGGATTGGTCCTCTATCGTTCCCTCAGGCACCAATCCTCTTTCTAACACCACCAAGCCTACAAATGTTATTGATAGTGTAGAGGCCACTTGGCAAAGGATCAAGAATGTCGTTCTCAAAGATGATACTGAGAGGTTGAGGGAAGTGTCCAACTCTTGACTAGCAAGGGAGTTGACCCATGACTTGATGAGGGTGAGCCTTGTCCTGTAGTGTTTAACTTTTTTCGTTTTGTTCTTGCATTTGTGACTCATGGTGTTTTCCTTATTTGGTTTACTGAGGTTACTACCATAGCAACAGTGATGGCCACCAAGCTTGTCTTCGTAAGTAGGGACTCAGAGCAGAAAAAGAAATTCGTCGACTTAGGAACGGAGGCAAAAGTCATAAAGAAGAAACTGAATGAGGCCATTACCGATAAGGAGGATGTTGTTGCCGAGAAAAAGGCTTTGATCGTGAAGATGGATGCCCTTCTTCAAGACTTTACTACTGCATAGAAGGTTTTGAAGGAGAATGCCCTGAAGAAGGTGTCTACCTTTCTGAAGCAGTTGGAGGAGGCCAGGGAACAAGCCGTGCAAGAGTTTAAGGCTGGGGAGGCCTTTAACCTAGAGATGAAGGATGTTTACATGATGGCTTTTGCCGATGCCAAGAAGATGGCTACAAAACTTCATCCTGATCGAGACTTCTCTGTCTTGAGGCCTAGTGAGGATGATACTGCCTCTATGGCAGTTGGTGGTTGAGAGGAAGAAGGTCAGATCGCGAACGATGCGACTATGGTGGACGACACCTAGTCTTAGCTTCCCTTCCTTGTCCTGAATCTTGGCCCTTGTCGCATCCCGTTTCCGGATGCCGGGCCCTCCTCCTCTCTTTCTTGGCTTGGGGGTGGGTGTTCTTTCGTTAGAACTTGTCCTCCTAGAAGGACAAATGCGACGGGGTTTGAACTTTTAAAATGGAATTGATTAGGGATTTTTGAAAAGATTTTTGGAGTCGCCACCTAACATATTTAAAGATGTGTTAGGTCATCTACACCAAGAAAACTTGAGGGTTCAACTTAGGTTTTGAAAAAAGTTTTTGAAAAACGTCCTCATGAGAGAGTTTTAAAGGTAGGGTTGCTTGACAACCCTAAAAACGTTGGAAATCCCTTTTGAAAATTGATTTTGGTTTTAGTCTTTGAAACAGAAATTCTTAAGTCCGGGGGTTGGTTACGTGTAGGGAAGATGTCCTGAGACTATCACCCTAGTCCGCCCTTGTGGTACCTATATGTCTAATCACCTTTTACTCAACTAATTATGACTCACCAGTTACCTATGTTTAATGCTATCTACTTGTAAAACTTTTGAAAACAAAGTTGAAAAAAGAGTTTGACAGAGGGATTAGAGTTTGAAAAGTGAAATGGAGAATTTGAAAAAGGTTGTGACCGCACTCCATGAACGGTTGCCTACGTACCTCCTTAAAGAGGATCAGGTCAATCGTAGTTTGGACAAGAGTCCGAAAGAGTTAGAATTTTGAAATGGGTTCCTATTTCTAGACAGTTTTCAGTTTTAGAAAATTTTCTTTTCAGAAAAGTTTGAGTTTGAAAGTGTTTCCTTTTCAGGAAGATTGGACTTTTGAAATGTTTCATTTTCAGGAAGATTTGACTTGAAAATGTTTCCTTTACAGGAAGATTTGATTTGATTTTGAAATGTTTCCTTTTCAGGAAGATTGGACTTTTGAAATGTTTCCTTTTCAGGAAAATTTGACTTAAAAATGTTTCCTTTTCAGGAAGATTGAGATTTGAAAAGATTTGATTTGATTTGACAAGATTGGGTTTTGGAAAGTTTGCTTTTCAGGAAGATTTGATTTGATTTCGAAATGTTTCCTTTTCAAGAAGATTGAGATTTGAGAAGATTTAATTTGATTTGAAAAGATTTGATTTTGAAAAAGGCAAGTTTAGATTATTTCCAAAATGGAAGGAGTTAAATTAGGTTTAAATTTGGAAGATTTTGAAAAAGGAGCGATTTGAGGGATTTGAAATGGGAGGTTTTGATTTAAAAATTGAAGGTTTCGAAATTGGCAAAAATAGGATTTTCCTAAGATTGGGCTTCTAGTATTTAACAAATATGAATTTTGAAAATGGTTTGAAAATCGAGTCTTTTGAGCACATGTTTTTGGGCCTGAAACCCTAACTTGGATTTTAGATATCTAAATGAATGTCGCACTGTGTATAAAGCCATTCTAGCTATTGAAAGGCTAGAATCGCTTTAGGCTTGTGGCTTTGAAAATCAACAAAGGTACGAAGCCAAAAATGTAGACCTTTCGAGTCCTTTCGAATGTCACACACTTCTCGAAACAACCCTAGTCATGAAAAGACTAGGATCATACCGAGACTGGGTTTTTGAAAAGATGTAAATGTAGGCTAAATGAAGCCATTTAAAATGTTACACTTTTCTAGGAAAACTATAGCCATAAAGGGTTAGGATCTGCCTAGAATTATGGTTTTAGGAAAGCTACTTTGAAAAATGGTTTTAAGGGGTAGAGAAATGACGAGAATGCAAATGCAATTTGACGATAGTAACAGCATGAAACATACAAGGCTTAGGCTTAGGTATCACCACATTGTAAGAGGGTCCTAAGGCCATGCCGTGAAGCAAGTGAGGGCCAAGAAGAGAGTCCCGATCGGTAATATCCTCTTGTTCACTCTCGATATGGACTTAACGTCCTCTTGTTTTCAAGCATGCAAGAAAGAGGGGTTTAGAGATAGGGGGATTAAAAATGAGAAAAACCTAAGTGGGCTGTGAGGGGGAAGAGAATGTGGGGGAGTACGAAAAAGTAAAATGAGGATTACCTTGTCTTGTTGCTTCTTTCTTTGGTGGAGGCTTAGGCCTTTGACTTGGGAAGGTTTTGGGAGCTTCCGGGCAAGGAGGTGGACCTTTGGTGAATCTTGAAAGCTAGGGATTCTAGAGTTCGGACTCGGGCTCGGCTGGCAAGACTTTAAGAGAGAGAGAGAGGGCTCTGGGAGCTGTCTGGAATAAGAGGGAAGAGTTTCTGGAGGATTTTTTGTGACCTAAAACAGAGAGAAGGGAGGTCTATATTTATAGTGCAAAAAAAGGGAGGTTGAGTGGTGCACGCTTTGAGTTTAGCCGTGCGTCACTATGAGTGGTGCAGGGTCATTTAATTTTGGCTTGAAAAAAAGCTAGATACGGGGCTGGTTGATTTGTAATTGATTCTGGAGGGTTATGCGCCACTATTAGTAGCGTACGGCTAAAGAAAGGTCATGCTTCACTAAAGAAATGAGGTTTTGGTTCAAAAAGGAAAGGTGCCGGACGGCGAGGCCTGGCTAGAAATAGAGGGGAATACTTTGGAAATTATCTCGGTGGTTGCCGGTTTGATTCCCAATGCCGGTATGGTTAAAGAGAGTAACAAGATGGCGGTCACTTTATCTTGGGGGTTCTAGGGTTGACCAAGATTGACAGGAGTTGATCGGGTTGACTAGAGTTGACTGAGGTGTTGCCTGTTTGATACCCAGAGCTGGTATGGTTTCCTAGGGCATTTGGATGCCCAGGGGCAAAGCAGTCATTTTGACTGAGGAACCTCCAAGAAAGGACTGGGGTTGATTGGATGGCACTGGACATGTCAGACTATTTAGGGATGGCTCAGGAAGGTGGTCTTACCGTTTTGAGGACTTTTTATTTTCTCGAGGAACATGGCGGGCCTGTTTGGGAGCAAAATAGTCATTGTTTACCAGGACGGGCTAGCAGGCGTCGGTATTGACTGGTCTGGATCTGGTCTGGACTTCTGTCCGAGGAATTAGTACTTTCTCGGTAGACAGGCTTGAAAGGGTTTTACCGTCTTGAGGGATAAATTTTTTCAAAGGTCGTGCCAGACTAGGACGATTTTTCATTCTTGAGGGGCTTGTGCTTTCTCAAAGAACATGCCGGATTAGTAGACATTCTATATTGGTGGGCTAACAGGTGCCAGAAGTGAACCGCTCTTCCATCTCGGGGATATAGGCACTTTTTGCAGATGAGTGTGAAAGGGGCTTTACAAATTTGAGGAATAAACCTTCTCAGTGATCATGCCGTGCTGGATTGGATGGTCGTACCGTCAATGAGGGATCAACTTTATCAAATGATGGGACAATTGGATTTAACTTTGGATTTGAATGGATTTATCGTCTTATGGAAGACGTGTTGGTCTGGATTGGACTGATTAATGCAACAAGGGCATTTCGGTCATTTTGCCTCTAGTGGGCCCAGCTAGCCCACGAGGCGGTTGATAGACTAGATTGGATCAGGGGAGCCGATTTGAATTTGAGTATGCTTGTGTTGATTTGGAGGTGCTTTCAGTTGGGCCGGAGATCACCGAGTGGCCAAAATGGGGTGTTAACAACTACCCATCTTTTTCTGTTTTTACCTGTTGAAGCCAGAAATCCAAAAAGCAAGTACCCAATGCAGGTCATAGGGTGGTCAAAAGGACCAAAGGTTTGACATTTTTGAAAACTTGAGGTTGAAGCTTGAAAATGAGGCTAGGAGGCCCTTTGAAATTGGTTTTGGCGGGTAAAAGGCCAAGCCGGGCCCAAACTAGGCTGTGCGCCACTCATAGTGGTGCCAAGTTTGGATTTGCCCGTGCGCCACTATGAGTGGCGCACGGCCTGCACGACTTTTTAAAACAGCAGCTATGGGTTTTGGGCTTTTGGTGAGGTTTTGTGAATTTTTGAGATTTGATTTTTTGAAAATAATTGGATTTTCAAAAATTAGAAAAATGTTGGAAAATGTGGGGGGGGGGAAATAAATCCTAGGAGTGTGGATTGGGGTTTGTGAACTTTTTTTTGAAGGTTTTTGAAGAAAAGGTGAGGAAATAGCCTCAGAAATTTTAGAAAAAATTGGTGTTTGCTCGTCTATGCCTCGTGTTGGGTGTGTGGAAAGGTGTGTTGTAGAGGTCTTTTACAAACGGGACTCTGCGGGATTTTTTAGAAAATTTGGCACTTGGAATTTTTCTAAAAAAGGTTTAGGAAAATTTTAAAAAGGGTTATTTAGAATAGGGAGAGGGATAGGGTTTTGAGGGAAAGCCCTTAGAAACTATCGAATCGGGACTTTTGAGGGAAAGTTCTAACAAACCATAGGATTGGGGCTTTTGAGTGAAAGCCCTAAGAAACCATAGGAACGGATCGGTAATAGCCTTAAAAAAACCATGCTTTTTTAGAGGGGAAAGTTTTTTGAAAACCCAGGCTTTGGGCCCGAATCGGTAGATCTTTTGGGAAGAATTTTTAAGAAACCAGGGTTAAACTAATTTAAACTTTTTGAGGAAAAATTTAGAAAACCGAAAGCAAACTTTTGAGGAAAAGCTTTAAAAAATTGGGATAATTTTTCTTAGGGTAATAGCTTTTAGAAAACCGAGAGTGATTTGAAAAACAATTTTTTGGGGATAAAAAGTTTATAAAACCAGGAATGATTTTGAAAACAACTTTTTTGAGGATAAAAAGTTTATAAAATCGGGAATCCGAAGTTGGGAAATTTCTTAGGAACTTGAAGCATTTCTTGCCGCTATCCCTCTTTTTTTACATTCTTTTCCTTTTTTTTTTTTCCTTTGCCATTGTTCATGTTGTTGACTGACAGATCTTGACATGTTATTTTCCTTTCTTCTTTTTTTTTTTCCAGGATGGCCGATGCAAGTGAGGGTGGATCTAAGAGGAGGCGTCGACTTGGCAAGGGCATTTGGGGGGATCCAGATACCGGAGAGGCTAGCAGGAGCAGCTCTCATTCGGGGAGTGGTCAGTAGATGACCAGTCGGGCAGCCACTAACAGTAGTCGGACGACCAGTGAGCCACCTTTTGAGCCAGACATTGAGGAGAGCGGGAGCGATGATAGTTGTAAGCACCCTATTTTTGCCCGCTTGGCAATCTCCGGTCTGTCCGGATTCACATTCAAATCAACATAGATAGATTCAAAGTCCAAATAAACTTTTCAGACTTTTTTCAATCAATTAATCACTTCATGGGCCCAACGTGCCCAATAGAGGCAAAATGACTAAAATGCTCTTGTGGCATCACTCGATCAAATTCCAAGTGGCATGTCTTCCTAGAGACGGTAAGTCCCCGTTTCAACCTTAAATTCGATTTCAAGTCCAATTCCAATTTAAATCAAATTCGGCACGTCTTTCGAGAAAGTTGATCTCTTAGGCAATAAGACCATCCAATTCGGCACGTTTTTTGAAAAAACTCTTCAAAATGGTAAGTCCCTTCAAACCCGTTGACCGGGACGGAACCCAAGTCTCCAAGATGGTAGAATGGTTCACCTTTGGCACCTGCTAGCCCGCCAATAAAGAATGTTTGTTATTCGGCATGTCTTTCGAGAAAGTTGATTCCTTAGATGATAAGTCCATTTAGCAGCTTTCCAAGGTCCAGTAGTCTCCAGAATGAACAACAACCGTTAGAAAGACGGAAACACTCGTAAACAGGTTGACATTAGGAATGGCTAACAAACCCCCTATGTTACAGGATTGAATTCGCCTCATGGCCATGACACGTTTACCAAAGGATGAAATACCTTTGGAAACCAGCTCATCCCAGACGATCAGAGTGACGAAAACACTCAAAACCTGGGTCAACACCATGCTTGCTAGCCCATTCTGATGAAAAATGACCAAACTGCCCTTTGGGCCTTTTTCGGCACATTTCTTGAGAAAATACCTAAGTCCTCAAAGCCGTAAGTACACCCTTTCAAGATCATCCCAAACACGATTCGACATGTTCAAGTGCCTTCCAGTAGGTTCTGGACCAATTCTGAGACCATCCGGTCAAAATGACCATTTTACCCCTAAGCATCCGAGCGCCTCTGGGAACCACACCGGCTTTGGGTATCAAACCTGTAACCTCTTGAGAATGCTTTTAATAGTATTCTCGACATTCCAACACCTTTTCAGATCATTCTGAGTCTATTCTGGCGATACCAATACAAAATGACCGTTTTGCCCTTGGTGGGCCCGGCGCATTTTCCAACCATACCGGCTTTGGATATCAAACCAAAAATCCCTTAGAATACTTTAGATAGGGTTTCCAACCTTCAAGTCCTCCCATGAGTCATTTCGAGTCCATTCTGATGGTTTTTCGGTATAGTTGATCATTTTGCCCCTAATAGCTTGGTCGGCAATTCCGACCTTGTTTTTCAAGCCCGTTACCCCTGGAACAATATTTCAAGGGTTTCTACCTATTTTCAGCCTTTTGGATTATTCCGGCCTTCTGAAACATTTTTGGACCTTCTGGAGTTACTTCTAGTGAAGTCAAGCCAAAAATTGCATGGTAGTCACTAATACATGTCGCGCCTAGATTTTTTGCACTCAAGGAATACACACACAAGCGGAAAAAATACTGTACTATCTCGTTAGAACTCATCCTTCTAGAAGAATGAGTGCAACTAGGTTTGAATTGAAAATTGATTTGAATAAAAGGCCTTTGGAAAACATTTGGAGTCGCCACCTAATTGGATTAAGGTGAGTTAGGCCACCTAAAAACTAAGCACAATTCGAAGATTACACTTAGGGTTTTTAAAAAGGATTTTGGAAAACATCCTCAAGATAGGGTTTTTAAGAAAATAGATTGTTTGGCAACTTTTGGAAAATATTTAAGCCCTTTTTTGAAACTAACTCCGTTTTGGTCTTTCAAAAACAGTAATCTAAGTTCGGAGGTTGGTTACGTGTAGGGAAGACGCACTAAGCCATCACCATACCCCGCCCTTGCGATACCTATATGTCTTTTCACCCTAGATTCACCTATGAGAGTCTTCAACTAACAAATGTCCAAAACTATCCACTTTAGAAAAGAATTTTTAAAGAGATATGATGCATGATATGTAAATGCAATAGAAAGATTTGATTTGGAAATAGATTTGACAAGAAGAATTTGATTTGATTTTAGAAGAGAGATTTGAAAAGTTAGAATTGATTTGAAAGAAAGCTTTAGAAATTGGAAATATAGATTTGATAATAGATTTTTGGAATTAGAAACTTGAAAAGATTATGAAATCAAAGATTTGAAAAAGATTGTGAAAATTGAAACTTGAAAAAGGTTGTGACCACACCCATGAAGGTTGCCTACGTATCTTTTTTGAGAAATCAAGTCAGTCGTAGTTCAGATAAGAGTCCGATTGAAAATAGCAGGTATGGTTGGAAGAAAGAGATTTTGATTTGGAATTCGAATTGGAATATTAGGAAATCAGGATTGAACTTAGGCCTAGAATTGAACTTGAAAGAAGATTTGACCCTTGGAAAAGAACTTGTACTAGATTTGGATAGATAGAATTTTGGGAAACCTAGACTTAGGAAAGATGAGATTTAGAAAAGACTTGAGGTTTAAGAAAGATTTGACTCGAATGTTTGACTTGGAAGATTTAGGAAAAATTGGATTTAGGATAGACTCGGATTAGGAAAGGTTCCGTTTTAAGAAAGTTTCGTTTTAGGAAAGTTTCACTTTAGGAAAGTTCCGATTTAGGAAAGTTTAAGGTAGGAAAGGTTTTGAAATTGAAAAGTTTTGAATTAGGAAAGGTTTTGAAATTGGAATGTTTCGGATTTAGAAAGATTTAAAATTTGAAAAGTTAAGATTTGGAAAGATATGGAATTAAGAGAGGTTGGGATTAGGAAAGATTTGGAAGTTTAAAGTTTAAGGAAAGATTTAAGCGTTCAATTTTTGGAAACCTAAGATTTAGGAAGGTATGAGATTAGGAAGGAGTGGGATTCCTATTTCCTAAATCGAAGGATTGGATTTTGTTTCTAAAAGAGGTGTTTTGATTTTGTTTCAAAAAATGGAGGATAGGATCTAGTTTCTTAAACGGGGGAGATTAGATTTGGTTTCCTAAAGGGAAGATTTGATTTAGCATGGATTTGGAAGGATGAAATTTTGGAAATCCTAGATTTTGAAGACTATAGTTTTGATGTAGAAAATAAGTTGTGAAAATATATATAGTTTTGGTATAGGAAATAAGAGGTTTTAGAAATCTAGGTTTTGAGGCCAAAAGAGGGAATTGGAAATCATGTTTTTGGGAAGGAAAATTAGGGTTTTCTAATTGTTGGCTCTAGGGTTTAACTTAGGCTCTACGAAAAGAGTTTTTGGAAAGTGAATTTTTAAAAAGAGAGATTTTTGGAAGGCAATCCTAAAGTGGAGTTTTTAGAAAGTGAATTTTGAAAAGAAAGTTTTTTGAAAGGGATTTTGGAAAGTAAAACCTTGAGAGAGTTTTTGGAAAGAAAGGTTTTGAAAGGAGATCTTAAAAAGGAGTTTTTGGAAAGCGAATTTTTAGAAAACAGCTTTAGAAAGGAATTTTGAAAAGGAGATTGCAGAGAATTTTTAGAATGTGTATTAGAAATAGAGATTTTTTAGAAAGAGAGATTTGAAAAGAGAGTTTTTAGAAAGTATATAAAATATCTCACTTTCTTAAAGCGGTTCTAACCATAAGAAGATTAGAGCCACTCTAAGATAGTGGTTTTGAAAACAAGGAGTTGAAAATATGGACCATATTGGTCACTTTAAATATAACGCTTTTCTAAAGCAACCCTAGCCATGAAAATGCTAGAATCACCTTAGGATTGTGATTTTGAAAACAAGTTTTGAAAAAAAAGATTTTAATGCAAGTTTTGAAAATAATTTTGATGCAAGCTTTTGAAAACAAGTTTGAAACAAACTTTGGAGGAATGCAAGATCATGATATGCACAATGCAAATTGGGGTCGTGAACATACAAGGTTAAAGGCTTCACCACATAATTGAGGGGGTCAAACCCACGTGGTCTCCGGTTAGATTAAAAGAAAGCCCTCGACACGCTGACCTCCAATAGCCTAATCCTACACATGGACCGGGAAGTCCCTTGTTTCAAGCATGCAAGAAAGGAGGGGAAGAAGATGGGGGATTAAAATAGAAGAAAACCCAAGTGGATTCGGAGGGAGAACAGTGAGGGGGAGGATGCGTAAACTTAAATAGAGAGCCTACGTTGTATCTTCTTTATTTTGCTTTGCTTTGCTTTGTTTTTCTTACTTGCTTTTCTCGCTTCAGTCCTTGCTTCGCTTCAGTCTTTGAGAACTTGTCTTCGATTTTCGGGAGCTTCGAAGTTGTAGCACTTCAAGTTTTCAATGAAGGCTTTGAGGCTAGTGTATAAGTGTATAAGAGTGTATGTGAGTGTATAGGAGGTTAGGGTTTTGAAAACCTAAAGAAGAGTAGGGTTTAGGGAGGCTACGAGCTCTATATATCGAATAGTAGGGTTTTCAGATTGAGTTTGTGGACTTCTTTCAAGCTGGAGGAGGCTCTGTATTTATAGAGAGAAGAATGACCTAGCGCCTGTTGTAGTGGCACCAAGCCAAAAATCCTTCTGGCACCACTAGGAGTGGCGCTAGGCCAATATTTGGCTTGGCGCCATTACTAGTGGCGTCAGCCATTTAGGAAAGTTTTAAGGTCGGCAAGCAACGTATCTTCAAAAGATTTGGGCGCCTGTACTAGTGACTATCATGTAATTTTTAGCCTGACTTCACTAGGAGTGACTCCAGAAGGTCGGAGAATGATTTGAAGGGGCTAGGAATGACCCGGAAGGCTGTAAAGGGACAGGAACCCTTAGAATAGGGTCCTGAGGGTAATGGACTTGAAAAAGGATGTCAGGGTTTGTTAGAGGGGTCAACCGGGTCATTAGGCGTAAAACGGTCAATCGAGCCTGAAAGCTGCCGGGACAGACTCAGAATGTCTAGAAAGAAGACTTAAGGTTTGAAAATATTATTTAGAATGTTCCCCAAGGTTACCGGTTTGATACCCAGAGCCAGTGTGGTTGGAAAAGGTGACCGGCTCACCTGGAGCAAAACGATCATTTTGCATTGGGTTTGTCAGAATTGAATCGGAATGATCTGGAAAGATAATGAAAGGTGGAGAATACTGTAAAAAGCATTCTTGGGAGGTTACCAATTTGATACCCAGAGTCGGTGTGGTCCCCGGGGTACTCGGATGCCTAGGAGCAAAATGGTCATCTTGATCGGAAAGTCTCGGAATTGGCCCGAAATTGACTGGAAGGCACCTAATCATGCAGGATCATCTCTGGTACAATCTTGGATGGGTGGACTTACTGTTCTGAGGACTTAGGTTCTATCTCGAGAAACATGTCAGAAAATGGCCCTAGGGGCAATTTGGTCATTTTCTACTGGAATTGGCTAGCAGGCATTGGTGTTGACCTGGATTTTGAGTGTTTCCGTCACTTTGACAGCGGTCCCATGATACAGGGGTTTGTTAGCAATTCTCTATATCGACCTGTTTACGAGTGTTTTCGTCACTCTACCGGTTGCGATGTTTACAAGTACTTCCGCTACTCTAACGGTTCGCGATCATTCCCGAGACTGCTTGATCTCGGGAAGCTGCTAAATGAACTTAGCACCTGAGGAATCAAATTTCTTGAAAGATGTGCTGAAACGAATATTTCTGCATTGGCGGGCTAGCAGTCACCAAAGGTAGACCGTTCTACCATCTTGGGGACTTGGAGTTTCGTCCTGGTCTACGGGTTTGAAGGGACTTACCATTCTGAAGAAACTTTCTTTAAAACACGTGCCGGACATGATAGACTTACCTCCTCTAGGAATTAACTTTCTCGAGGGAGGGATTGGAATTAGAATTGGACTTGAAAAAGGTGACTTACCGTCTTCGAGAAGACGTGCTTACTGGAATTGGACCGAACAATACCCACACGGGCATTTTGGTCACTTTGCCTCTATTTGGGTCTAGCGGGTCTGGGAAGCGATGGACTGACTGGATTAGGATTGGAAAAATGGAATACGCCTATATTGACTTGAACTCAAGTCTAGAGGGACCGGAGACTACCAAGCGGGCAAAAATGGGGTGCTTACAATACAGGCACCCAAATCTTTTGCCTTGCGTATCAAGGGTTGAAAGATACATTGCCTGCCAACCTAAAACATTTGCTAAGTGGTGCCAAGCCAAAAATAGGCCTGGAGCCACTCCTAGTGGCGCTAGTAGAAAATTTGGCCTTGCGCCACTCCTAGTGGCGCTAGTAGAAAATTTGGCCTGGAGCCACTGCAACAAGCGCCATGCTAGTCTTCTGTCTATAAATATCGAGTCCCCCCTGTATGAAAAGGGTCAACAATCTAAGTCCAAAAACTCTGTCCCTCTGCATATAGACCTCGAACCATCCCCAAACCCTAGCTTTCTTAGGCATCTTTAAACCCTAGTCTCCATACACTCTAATCCTAGCTTATATACACCTCATACACTCATACACAAGCCTCCAACATCCATTGAAGACTAAAATGCTGTAAGTTCAAGGCTTCCAAAGTCCAAGAAAAGCAAAACAAAACAAAGCACATAAAGCAAAGAAGATACGAGGTTGGTTTTCTATTTACGTTTATGTAATTCCCCCCTCTCTTTTCTCTCTTCTAACCTACTTGGGTTTTTTACTATTTTAATCCCTATCTTCTTCCCCCCCTTCTTAGATGCTTGGAAGAAGGGAATCCCTGATTCATGTGTAGGAAGGATGGTTGAAAGTCATTGTGTTGGGGGCTTTCTTCTAATTCAATCTTAGATCATGTGGATTCGGCCCTCTTAATTATGTGGTGAAGCCAACCTTGTATGTTTACAACCCTACTTACATTATGCATATCATGTTTATACATATCTTCAAAAGTGTTTTCAAAAATTGTTTTCAAAACTTGTATTAAAATCATCTTTCAAAACTTGCATTCAAAATCTTATTTTCAAAATCACACTTCTAGAGTGATTCTAGCCAATTCATGGTTAGGGTTGCTTTAGAAAAGTTTTGTATTCATTGTGACCATCAAGATCCATATTTTTGGTGTAAACCCTAAATTTGTTTTTCATCAAAATTACAATCTTAAGGTGATTCTAACCATTCTATGGTTAGGGTTGTTTTAGAAAAGTGTGATACTCAAAGTGATCAAATTGGTTTATATTTTAAATCCAATTCAACTACATGTCCCAATCTTAAGTTACCTCAACCCTAGGAGGCCTAAACCCTAGTTCAGCCCTAACCCTAAAGTTAGGAAGCTTTAACCCTTTTCTAAAACTCTTTTCTAAACCAAGATGGTTTTTTAATTTCAAATTTCAAAATATTTTCAAAACTCAACTCAATCTTTCCAAATCGAAGTCAATTCTAAGTTCTATTTCAAATCAAATTTCAATCTCCAAATCTTTTATTCTAAGTTTAAATCGAACTCTTTTTGAATCAAAACTTTTTTTTTAAAACTTCATAGTGTCTATTTTTAATTGAACTCTTGTCCGAACTACGACTGACCTGATTCCCGAAAAGGGATACGTAGGCAACCTTTATGAGTGCGGTCAAAACCTTTTTCAAGTTTCTGATTCCATGACATTTTTCAAGTTTCTAATTCCACAACATTTTTCAAGCTTCTAATTCTATGATCTATTTCAAGTTTCTTGTTTCTAAAATCTATTTTCAAATCTTCAATCTCAATTTCTAAAACCTTCTTTCCAATTTCAAATCTACTTTTAAAATCAAGTCAAGTATTTTCAAGATTAAACCATGTTCTTTTTAAATCTATTTCCAAAATCAAATTAAATTCTTGCACTTGCAAATCATGCATCATGTCAAATTTTTTTCAAAAAATTCTTTTCTAAAGTGTATATAATTGGACATTTATTAATCAAAGATTCCGAATGAGTGAACCTAGGGTGAAGAGACATGTAGGTACCATAAGGGCAGGGTAGGATGATGGCTTAGTGCGTCTTCCCTATATGTAATCAACTTCCGAACCTAAAATCACTATTTTCAAAGAATAAATTAGAGTTATTTTTAAAAAGGGCTTAAATATTTCCAAAGGTTGCCAAACAACCTATTTTCTTAAAAACTCTCTCGTGAGGAAGTTTTCAAAATCTTTTCAAAACCTTAAATGTAATCTTCGGATTGTGCTTTGTTTTAGGTGACCTAACTCACCTTAATCAAGTTAGGTGACGACTCCAAATCTTTTCCAAAAGCCCTTATTCAAAATCAATTTTCAATTCAAACCTAGTTGCACTCGTCCTTCTAGGAGGGTGAGTTCTAATAAGAGAATACTGTATTTTTTTCACTTGTGTGTATTTTGCTTGAGTGCAAAAAATTAGGACGCGACAGCAGGCAATTCCACTGGGGATGCTTAGAGGGTTAGGCCATTGTCTTGTCTATTCATCCACACCCAGTTGGAGTCTTTGATTAATTTGTCCAATTCTATCCACTTCAAAACTTTCAAAATTAAGTTTTTTTTTTAAAGTTGTTTTCAAAAACATGTCATTACTTGCATTCAATTACATTCAATTATTCAATCTTGCATTAAGTTCATCATTTAAGTACTGACTTTTACATATTTATTTTTGTAGGTGGACCATCCTTCACATTTTGTTTCATGTTATATTAACTGCTATGTATGTCATAAATGTACAGAATGGACAGGATGGATGGGAGTTGTTGTGCCCTTTCCTCCACTTTTCAAAATTTCACACACACACTACATTGAGCACAAGCATTTGCATACTTACATTCTTTACTTGAAATGTCCCTTCTAGTTAGAAGAGGGAACGATATATTGGTTGTGGGTAAGATGCTGTGTTAGTTTCTTCGCCCACGGCCTCTTGATGGTTCCCTCGCTCAGATCACCAACTGATAATGACACCACGTCAGGTAGTGGGCCTAGGTTTGAAGATCTGGGAACCGAGCTTTCTTAGGAAGCATTCGTAAATCCTTAACCTGATGCTCATATAGACACCATGCATAGCCGAACCTCTGCCAGATTTAAGACACACATGTCGTTTTCAAAACAATGGAGGAAAGAGTGACTGTTTTACTTTCCTTTAAACTTAACTATTCATGTTGTTATAATGCTTGTATTCTTGCTGTTATAATGCCTATCTAATTGCTCATGCATCTATGTTTACTTTACAAACGCATTCTCTCTCTCTCTACTCTATGCATCCATGTTCATGCATTCAATATTCCATGTCAAGTTAAGAGTTCCAAATTAACTCAAGATATTGCATCTTTATGTATATAATTAACCCAAAGAAAGTGATACCAAGTTCACTCTCCCTTGCATTAAACCTTCCAAAATCCTAAGGGTTTCCATGTAACCCTAAGGACTCATAGCATGCATTTCAAGTAATTCCATAAGAGGAGCCCCAATCCCTCTATGCTTAAGGAGATAGGGTTGCCAAGAAGACAAGGGGCAATCAAATAGTAAGGTCTCTTAACAACCTCCTCAATATCAAACTCAAAAAAGGCAAATCCGAAGACTCAAGTGTAGTTTAGGATCCCAAATGTAAAAGTAGATATGTGGCAGTCCCAAGGAAATTGTTCCTGCTCCCCCTATTACAATGTATTTCAATTATGTCATATTTAAACTCTAAAGTTCAAAGTACTTCTTGCATTTGTCATGAATGAATGAGTAAATTGAATGAATGAATGTATGTTCCTACTTAAACGGTAAACTATCTACATATAGGGGCAAATCCCCTATCTCCAAAAAGTGAGCCAATCCATCGTGTTTAGTTTCCCTCTCAAAGTAGGGACACCCCTAAGACATACATTGTATAAAAACTTTCAAATCAAGACACTAACTCAAATAAGAAGAACATATGTCAAGTAAAGAAGATATTGTGTTTGTGGTGATCTTCAAAAGAAGCTACTGCCATCCAAAAATATAAAAGAAAAGTTGGCATCTCTAAATGTCGACTTAGGAACAAATTTCTTGATGAGAAAATCCTACTCAGAAGGCAAAGAACGGTCTAGAAGAACAAAAAGAGTTGGAAAGAAAGAAGAAAGCAGTGAATGGAAGTTAAATTACCGAAGGTGATCATTGGTCTTTTAAAACCCCATAAATGATAATGTTTGAGCCTTTATACCCTTTCATTCATAAACCCCTTAACCTAGTCTACGTTACGGTCCAAATCAAAGTCTTCTCTGATCAAGAAAAGTACTTAGTTTAAATAAGCCTGAACAATACCAAGACAAGTAGTTAAAAAAAAAAAGGAAAGGTGGAGGAATACGAGGGCAATTTCATGCGCCAAGTGTGCTCAAATGGTGTTGGTTTAAACAACCCACTAAAAGAAAATATTTAAGCTTAAATATTCCTTCGTTTCTTACAGTCCTTAAACCCAACCTGCACTATGGTCCTAAAAGAAGTCTTCTCAGATTGAGGGCTAGGTTGTTTATTGCCCTATGAAGGGTATGAGAGTTGTCGCTCAAGCCACGGTGGCATTTTGGAAATCTAAGAGAGAAAACCAAGTGAGGTAAAAAAAAAAAAAAACCCAAAACAACAACCCTATAGAAAACAAAGATAAGATAGTAGATGGCAAACCAAAAGGTCAAGATCCCTGGAGAATGGTGAAAATGCTATTACATCCTAATGAGAATGAGACAAAACTGAATGGGGTAGAATCCTAGAAGGGAAATAGAATCCTGAGGGTATGGGTCTTGGGGCAATCCTGGGACATTCTTTGTAAATAGCCTATATACGTGTAGTACTAATATATCCATGACATGTATAACCTGTACATCCATTAAATTCCTGTGTAGTTTGTATTTATTCATGCATTCATAAAAAAAAATAGGACATGCATTCAATTTTATTTCTATATATACATTCATAAAAAAGTATGACATGCATTCAATTCCATTCACATATGTACATTCATTGAAAAGTATAACACGCATTCACCCATTTACCTGTGCATTTTTAGAATTGGTATAAATAAACTGTTTTTGCATAAAAACATGCATTCAATTCTATTTCTTCCTCAAAAGTTTTATCTAAAACTTTATTTCTAAAATTTTCGTAAGTTTGCTTTCAAAAAGTAAAAAAAAAAAAAAAAACGACCCTCCGAGTTTCTTGGGATCTTCTATGCCAAAAATGCCCCATTCTTAAGGTTCTCCTAACTTTTCCTTTAAAAAGTTTAATCTCAAAATCATTTCTTGGGTTTCCCAAACTTTATTCTTCAAAAGCTCTGTTCTAAAAATATTTCAAAGGTTTTCAAAATTTCTTCCATAAAAAGTTTCACGAGTTTCATAAGCTTTTTCCTTTCAAAATTCCATTTTCAAAAATTTTGGATTTTTCAAGCTTTCGCCTCAAAAACCTATTTTCAAAATTTTAATTTTTAAAACATTTTCTTTAAAAGTTTTGTTCCAAGTTTCAAAGGTTTTTCAAAATCTTTCTAATATAAATAAGAATTAATTCATTTCTAAAATTAAGTTCAAAATCATTTCAAACAATTAACTTCAACTCCAAAATCATTTCAAAGTCAAGGTTTTCCAAATTACAAATTTCAAAAATCAAGACAATTTTGTTTTCAAACTCAAAATTCTAATTTTTAAAAATCAAGACAATCTAGTTCCATGAGGGGTTTTGAGCTGCCGATGTTCCACCCCTGTGCATGTATGGGTTTCTTCGTGAGGATACTGCTATACCATTGATTGAGCCACAGCCAGGTGCTACCTCCCTACTTCTGCCAGATATTGATTATACGACCCATTTTGCTGAGAGGTCTATAAGAGGCCTGACTTCCTTTGATGTAGTGGTAGGAGGTGTGGTCGTAGGCCATGAGGTGGTGGATTTATGGCGCTGTTTGCAGGGTTATATGCCTCCAGCAGAGTTTGCAACCATGAAAAACCAGAGGGATCAGTTCCAAGCAGAGTGCGACCAGTGTAGGGGCGAGCGAGAACGGTATCAGACGGAGGTGGTTGACTTATCTGCTCGGTTAGCTCGGATAGGTGGTGATCCTGTGAGCCCATTTTGTTTTCTCTTCCTTTCTACATTCGTAGTAACTGTATTTATCTATCACCTGTACTGACTTGGCTTTTCTAATTCTCTTGTAGGGAGCTAATGGTTCACAGGTTGCCCCTGATTTGTCTTTTCCTGATCCAGTTGACTAGGGTGACTTTGATTTGGATTCACCTCCACTATGATTTGCCTTTTCATGAGTATATAAACATTTTAGACTTTGTTAGACAATTTTTATTTTATGCCTTTTCATTCTGGTATTGTAACTTTAAAACAGGATGGATATGCTGATGTTTATAAAATGATTGGATAATATATGCAAGATGTGTTTGTGTGCTTGTTTGTATAGGGGGCTTTGTTGAATGTATGCGAAGCTCATGCCGAAATTTTTACTGAATAGGAATGCAAACCTCAGGGGGCTTTGTTGCCCTTTCATCCTCTATCCCCTTTTTGGCTGTAATGTGATAGCATTTCGCACCATCTTGACAGTGATACCCCTGATGCTGCCTCTCAGGGGGGTAGTGTTTAGGGATGGCTAAGCTTTCCGGACATAGCTTGAGCAATAACCTTTATGACTTTAGCATAACGATAGGCGGCTAAGCCCTCAATCCGAGGAGATTTTCCTTTGGACTGTAGCATAGGCTGGGTTCATGGGTTGGAATGAAATGATTTGTAGGCACAAAACAACTATCCTCAGCCGAGGTGGCACAAGACCAGAGCTGCTCTTGGTAATGAAATCTGCCCCAGTGAATGTCATCTTATCTATGTGTTACTATCACTTTATCCGAGCTTATTTAGACTAAGCAATTTTTCCTTGATCTAAGAGGACTTTTCTTTAGACCGTAATGTGGGCGAGGTTATGCGGTGTTTGAAAGGATGGATGAAGGCTCAAAATCCTATTTATCTTTACTTGGCTGGTGAGAATCCATGATCACTTTGGGCAAGAATTCTTTGTATTTGTCTCTCTTTTTTTTTTTTAAATGAAAAGACTTGTTCTCTTGTAGACCTTCTGTCCTTTATTAGGATCCTTGTGTAGTATTTTTTTTTTTTTTTTTAATCTTATGCTTGCTTTCTAGTTTCACTTTGCCTTCTTGACTTTGAGAGATTTACTCATATCTTTACCTTAACCTAGTGTGAACAGTGATCATTGGGTTGGTTTTTTGAAAAGGAATGCAAATGGCTCAAATGAGCTTTGCAACAGTCATCTTTTGATTGTATGGTTAAAGAAATGAGGGCCTCTCTTCATTTCAAGTAAAATTGCTTAGTTTATAAAGCTCGATTTGAAGTTTACAATGATGTCTTTTCGACGACGACTGTTGATGTATGGGCTCATTCACTACCGGTGTTTACTCCAATATACATGAAGCAATTCTGGTTCGGGTTTGTGACCAAGAAATGCCTTTGGCTAATCTAGTGGGTTATGCAAAAGGAATCATTTGCTGTTTGTAGGAAGATAGAACAATGGCTTCTCTTTCTTTTGATAGCCTAGTTACCTATTGCTTAGCTCAGAAGCCATTTAAGTGTTGCTTTTTAGGTGGACTTCACATTTTTGAGTTGGATCTGTTTTCTCTCTCTTTTCAAGGAATTCTTGCTTTGGACGAGTTGCTAATGCTATCACACCCACCGAGCAGGGTTTATCGGTTGAAGAGTAATTTCCTAGAAGCATCCCACCATTCACAAGAATATGAAAAAAATGCTATTATCTCATTTGACAAACTTTAACGTGGCATGAGTTTATTAAATGAAACATGCAAATTAATGACAAGAAATAAAAAAGGATAGAAAGAAAGTGGATGAACTTTGGAAGACATCCCTCCCTTGCAGGCTTTTGGTCCACAACCCTCAGTAGGGTTTGGGAATTGTGCCAACCTCTTTAGTGTCAAACTCATTGAGTGCAGGGTGGATGGACAAATCTTCCAAGGGGTGGTCGAGGTTAGTGCGGTCACTGATCTTTTTTTCCTCCATTTCTTCGCATTCTATATATAAACAAGCGAGGTCGCTTTCTGTAAAATCAAATGGTGCTGTTGGCAGCTTGGGCACAACTAATCCCCAACCCATATCTTCATAGTCATACTCTGTTGCGGGCTAGAGATTCTTGGCGAAAAGGGCTTCAGCCTCAGCATATCTGGGATGCAAGAATTCTTCTTCCCACCCATCAGCAATAGGGACCTCCTCCATGAATTCTTCAATTGACCAATCAGCGGTGGTGTCTACTCCATTGGCCATCAGTGACGTTTTGTGCTTGGTGATGATTGGTTATCAGGCGGCGGACGGTATCAGGTCTTTCCCTTTCCTTCCTTTCAGAGTAATGGTGAGTTGAATGTGTATTTAATTTATGTGGAATGGGGGAAAGAGAGAGTAAAACAAAAAAGGCAAAAAAAAGGAAAAAGTTAGTACTTGTCCTTGAAAAGCATTTATGCAATGCATGCCCTATAGGTGTCCTTGTTTGTCAGGATTTAGATATGATGCTAAGGCTCATTTTGGAGATAAGGAATTGCCCTTGTATGCAGATGCCATACCTGTGCTTGTTTCATTTTTCCCACACAACCATTCATTCAAGGGAAATAGAAAGAGTAATTTTATTTCTTTTGAGATAAAAATATGAAATTACATAGATTAGGGGAAGGGAACATTTTCCATGAGACTTTCCACCTATCTACCTAAACTACTTTTTGAGTTTTCAATTTTGTCTTGTTGATGTTGGGAGGTCATTGAATGACCTTGTCTCCGGATTGCTCCTTGTCTTGTGGCAACCTTATCTCCATGAGCGAGAGGGATTGAGGCCCCTCTTATGAAATGATTCTTAGATGCATGCCATGACCCTTAGGGTTTGGAACCCTTAGAAATTGGGTTGGCTTATGATTTGAGATTGGCTCATGGGCCATTCTCTTGGAGGTTGACCATATGCATGGAGTGCAAGTGGCTTGAGTTACTTTGGAACTCTTGCCTTGGGATAATTACATATGCATGGGTAGTTTAATAGCATGAATGACAAGATATTGACAACAAAACATATATGTATGTAAGTATAGTAACAACAAGAATAAGGAAATTGAAAAGCGATTGCTCTTTCCTCCTTGGTTTTTGAAAAATGCGCGCCTTAAATTAGGCAGAGGTTTGGCTATGCATGGGTGCTATACAAACATGAGGTTGAGGGCTACTAATGCTTCATAAAAAGCTCGGCTCCCAAATCTTCAAACCTAGACCTACTCCCCGGGGTGGTGCCATTATAGGTTGGTGATCTGAGCAGGGGAACTATCTAAAGACCGTTGGTTAGGTGACACATCTGCCTACCACCAACAGTCAATATACTGTCCCCATTCTAACAAGAAGGTAGTAACCAGGGTCAATCTTCCATGAAAGTGCATATGCAAGTGTGTGTGTGATTTTGGAAATTGGAGGAAAGAGCTCAACCACTCCCATACATCCTGTCATACATAGCATACATGGCAGTTTATGAACATAAATTAAAATGTGAACAAGGGTCCACCTACAAAATAAATGCACAGAGTTAGTACTTTTCGAGGAACTCAAATGCAAAATAAAATATGATGTTATGAACAATGCAAGAGCATGTAATGAGTGCAATGTTTGACTTTTTGCAACACAAAGATCATTTTGAAAAATTTAAAAATTTAAAAAGTTTAGAAAGTAGATATAACTAAACAAGGTAACCGATAAGCCTAAGGTGAGCAAAGGGTGATTGGACATGACATAGGCCTAACTCTCTAATTGTCCCCAGCGGAGTTGCCAAGCTGTCGTGCCCTATTTCTGGACGCCGGGCCCTCCTCCTCTCTTTCTTGGCCCAGGGGTGGGAATTTGGTACAGTGCTTTCTCGTTAGAATTCGTCCTCGTAGAAGGACAAATGCGACGGGGTTTGAATTTTTAAAATAGAATTGGTTAGGGCTTTTTGAAAAGATTTTTGAAGTCCCTATCTAACATATTTAAAGATGTGTTAGGTCATCTACACCAAACAAAACCCGAGGGTTAAACTTAGGTTTTAGAAAAGGTTTTTGAAAAACATCCTCATGAGGGGGTTTTAAAAGGTAGGGTTGCTTGACAACCCTAAAAACATTAGAAATCCCTTTTGAAAATTGGCTCCAGTTTTGATCTTTGAAATAAAAAATTTTAAGTCCGGGGGTTGGTTACATATAAGGAAGATATCTTAAGACTATCACCCTACCCCGTTCTTGCGGTACCTATATGTTTAATCACCTTTTATTCACCTAATTATGACTCATTGGTATTTTTGTTTAATGGTATCCACTTATAAAACTTTTGAAAACAAAGTTGAAAAAAGAGTTGAAAGAAGGATTAGAGTTTGAAAAGTGAAATGGAGAATTTGAAAAAGGTTGTGACCGCACCCCATAAAAGGTTGCGACCGCACCCCATAAAAGGTTGCCTACATATCTCCTTAAAGAGGATCAGCTCAATCGTAGTTCGGACAAAAGTTTGAAAAAGTTGAAATTTTGAAATGGGTTCCTATTTTTAGAAAGTTTCCATTTTTAGAAAATTTTCTTTTTAGGAAAGTTTGAGTTTGAAAGTGTTTCCTTTTTAGGAAGATTGGACTTGTGAAATATTTCCTTTTTAGGAAGATTTGACTTGAAAATGTTTCCTTTTCAGGAATATTTGATTTGATTTTGAAATGTTTCCTTTTTAGGAAGATTGGACTTTTGAAAGTTTTCTTTTCAGGAAGATTTGACTTGAAAATGTTTCCTTTTCAGGAATATTTGATTTGATTTTGAAATGTTTCATTTTCAGGAAGATTGGACTTTTGAAATGTTTTCTTTTCAGGAAAATTTGACTTGAAAATGTTTTCTTTTAAAGAAAATTTGATTTGATTTGATTTTAAAATGTTTCCTTTTCAGGAAGATTGAGACTTGAAAAGATTTAATTTGATTTTAAAAAAGATTGGGTTTTGGAAATATTTTCTTTTTAGGAAGATTTGATTTTTGAAATGTTTCATTTTTAGGAAGATTTAATTTGATTTCGAAATGTTTTCTTTTTAGGAAGATTGAGATTTGAGAAGATTTGATTTAATTTGATTTTGAGAAAGGCAAATTTGGGTTATTTCCAAAATAGAAGGAGTTAAATTAGGTTTAAATTTGGAAGATTTTGAAAAAGGAGCGATTCGAGAGATTTGAAATGGAAGGTTTTGATTTAAAAATGGAAGGTTTCTAAATTGGCAAAAACGGGATTTTCCTAAGATTGGGCTTCTAGGGTTGAACAAATATGAATTTTGGAAATGGTTCGAAAACCGAGTCTTTTAAAACATGTTTTAGGGCTCGAAACCATAACTTGGATTTTAGACATCCAAATGAATATTGCACTTTGCCTAAAGCCATTTTAGCCATTGAAAGGCTAAAATCACTTCAGGCTTGTGGCTTTAAAAAATAATAAAGGCACCAAGCCAAAAAATGTAGACCTCTCGGGTCCTTTTGAATGTCACACATTTCTCGAAACAACCTTAGTTATGAAAAGACTAGGATCATTTCGAGACCGGGTTTTTAAAAAGAAGCAAACTAATAAAAGCCATTTAAAATGTCATACTTTTCTAGAAAAACCCTAATCATAAAGGGTTAGGATCCGCCTAGAATTGTGGTTTTAAGAAAACTACTTTGAAAAATGGGTTTAAGGGGTAAAGAAATGATGAGAATGCAAAAGCAATTTGATGATAGTAATGGCATGAAAATCCCAATTGGGTTTTGAGGGAGAAGAGAAAGTGGGGGAGTACAGAAAAGTAAAATGAGGATTACCTTGTCTCGTTGCTTTTTTCTTTAGTGGAGGCTCGGGCCTTTGACTTGGGAAGGTTTCGGGAGCTTCCGGGCAGCGAGGCGAACCTTCGGTGGAGCTTGGAAGCTAGGGCTTTGGGAGTTCGGACCATAGTTGCACAGAAACTCATTTGGGAGGCAAAAACAGAAACGCATTTCCAGATGGGTACGAAACTTGTTTAAAAAATTTGGGAAAACTTTTCGAAAACGCGAGGGAAACATTTTGGAAACTTATGAAAAACGTATAGGAAACTCTTAGAAAACTCATAGGATACTTAACGGAAACTCTTGGGAAACTTATGGGAAACTCTTGGGAAACGCTTTGGAAACTTAAAATGTTAATTTTTATACATTTTTTTTCCTTAAGTTCTCACTAAGTATCCATGAAATTATTTGCATAGGTTTCCACTATGTTTCCCAAAGGTCTTTAATAAGTTTTTCCAAGGTTTCTACTAAGTTTTTCAAAAGTCTCCACTAAGTTTCTTAAAAGTTTCCTTTGAGTTTCGAAAAAATTTCTTATTAAGTTTTCCAATCATTTCCTGCTTCCTGTTTCCCCCTATATTTTTTGGCTGTGCTTCTCGCTTCCGTTTCCCCTAACGTTTTTCGCTTCCACTTCCCATTTTGGCAAATATGGTTCAGACTCGGGCTCGATCGGCAGAACTGAGAGAGAGAGAGAGAGAGAGAGAGGGCTTTGGGAGCTATCTGGAATAGAGGGGGAGAGTTCTGGTGGATTTTATTTTACCCAAAACATAGAGGGGGGAGGTTTGTATTTATAGTGCAAAAAAAGGGAGGTTGTGCGCCACTCATAGTGGCGCATGGTATGAGTGGTGCAAGGTCATTTAATTTTGGCTTGAAAAAAGGCTGGATACGGGGCTAGTCGATTCATAATTGATTTTGGGGAGTTATGAGCTACTATTAGTGGTGCATGGCTAAAGAAAGGTCATGCTTCACTCGAAGTGGAGAAAGAAGTTCTGGTTTGAAAAGGGAAAGTGCTGAATGGTAGGGCCCTATTAGAAATAGAAGGGAATACTTTAGAAAGTGCCCCAGAGGTTGCCGGTTTTATTTCCAAAGTCGGTATGGTCAAAGAGTGACCGGATGGCGAGCACTTCATCTTAGAAGTTTTAGGGTTGACCAAGATTGACCAGGGTTGATCGGGTTGACTAGAGTTGACTGGGGTTGAACGGGTTGACTGAGGTGTTACCAGTTTGATACCAAAAGCTGGTGTGGTTTCCTATAGCATTTGGATGCCTACGGGCAAAGTTAGCATTTTGACTGGGAAAGGACCCGGGTTGACTGGTGTAGCGTTAAGATTTTTCGCACTCGAGGAATACACACACAAGCGGGAAAAATACTGTACTCTCTCTTTAGAACTCATCCTCCTAAAAAAATGAGTGCTACTAGTTTTGAATTAAAAATTGATTTGAATAAAGGGCTTTTGGAAAACATTTGGAGTTGCCACCTAACTTGATTAAGGTGAGTTATGTTACTTAAAACTAAGCACAATCCGAAGACTACACTCAGGGTTTTTGAAAACGATTTTGAAAATACTTCCTCAAGAGAGGGTTTTTAAGAAAATAGGTTGTTTGGCAACCTTTGAAAAATATTTAAGCCCTTTTTTTGAAAATAACTCCATTTGGTCTTTGAAACAGTGATCTAGGTTCGGAGGTTGGTTACGTGTAGGTAAGACGCACTAAGCCATCGCCCTACCCCACCCTTGCGGTACCTACATGTCTATTCACCCTAGATTTACCCATTAGAGTCTTCGATTAATAAATGTCCAATACTATCCACGTTGAGAAGAATGTTTAAAGGAATGATGCATGATATGCAAGTATAAGAAAAAAAAAAGATTTGATTTGGAAATAGATTTGAAAAGACTTGATTCAATTTTAGAAAAGAGATTTGAAAACATAGATTTGATTTTGAAAGAAAGTTTTAGAGATTGGAAATAGAGATTTGAAATAGATTATGGAATTGGAAACTTAAGAGGAGTTATGGAATTGGAGATTTGAAAATAGTTATGATCGCATCCATGAGGGTTGCCTACGTATCCCTTTTGAGGAATCAGGTTAGTCGTAGTTCGGATAAGAGTCTGATAGAAAATAGAAGATTTGATTTGGAAAAAGAGATTTTGGTTTGGAAAAGGGTTTGATTTGAACTTAGAATAGAAGATTGGAAATTAGAATTTGGAATTAAAAAGATTGGACTTTGATTTGGAAAGATAGAACTTGGAAGAAGAATTTGGAGTTGTTTTGGAAAGATTGAGATTTAGAAAATATAGACTTATGAAAGATAGGATTTAGGAAGGACTCGAGGTCAAGAAAGATTTGACTCGAATGTTGGACTTGAAAGATTAGGGAAGGATTGGATTTATGAAAAGGTTCGAATTAGGAAAGTTTCATAATAGAAAAGTCTCATTTTAGGAAAGTTTCATTTTAGGAAAGATTTCGAACTAGGAAAGTTTTGAAATAGGAAAGCTTCCTTTTTAAGAAAGAGTTAATTTTTGGAAAGATTTGAATTAGGAAAGTTTAGAATAGGAAAGGTTTTGAAATTGGAAAGTTTTGAATTTAGAAAGTTTTAACTTAAGAAAGTTTTGAATTTAGAAAGTTTTGGATTTGGAAAGATTTGAAATTTAGAAAGTTTTGACTTAAGAAAGTTTTAAATTTAGAGTTTTAGAAATGCTTGAAACTAGAAAATGTTTGAGTTTAAGAAAGGTTTGAAAATTTAGATTTGGAAGGTTGAAGTTTGGAAATGTATGGAATTAGGAAAGGTTGGAATTAGGAAGACGTGGAAGCTTAAAGTTTAAGGAAAAATTTGAAAGTTTAATTTTGAAAACTTAAGGTTTAGGAAGGTATGATATTAGGAAGAATTTGGATTAGAAAAGATTTAGATTTCGATTTTCTAAAATAAAAGATTGGATTTTATTTCTAAAAATAGATAATTTGATTTTGTTTTAAAAAATGGAGGATAGGATCTAGTTTCCTAAATGGGGAGATTGGATTTGGTTTTCTAAAATGAAGGATTTGATTTGACATGAAATTGAAAAGATGAAGTTTTGAAAATCCTAGATTTGGAAGGCTATAGTTTGATGTAGAAAATAGGTTTTGGAAATTTATGATTTTGATGTAAAAAAGGAGGTTTTAGAAATCTAGGTTTTAAGGCCAAAATAGAAAACTGGAAATTATGTTTTAGGAAAGAAAATTAGAATTTCTTAACCATGACTCTAGGGTTTAACTTAGACTCCAAGAAAAGAGATTTTGGAAAGTAGAATTTTTGGAAAGGAAGATTTATGGAAGGAGATCTAGAAAGGAGTTTTAGAAAGTACGCTTGAAAAGAGAGTTTTTGGAAATGGATTTTTGAAAAGAGTTTTTAGGAAAAAGATTTTTGGAAAGAGTTGTTAGGAAGTGTTTCTAAAAAGTGAATTTTGAAGAGAGTTTTTTTGGAAAGGAGTTTAAAATGGAGTTTTGGAAAATAGATTTTGAAGAAGATTTTGAGAAAGTAAGTTTAAAACGATTCGAAAAGGATTTGAAGGTTGACTTTTGCAAACTTATAAAAATATCCCACTTTCCTAAAACGATTCTAACCATAGGAAGGTTAGAACAATTCTAGGATTGTGGTTTTGAAAACAATAAGGTTTTGAAAATATGGACCATGCAAGTCCCTTTAAATGTAAGACTTTCCTAAAGCAACCCTAGTCACGGGAAGGCTAGAATTACCTTAAGATTGTGGTTTTAAAAACAATTTTGGAAAAGGAAGATTTTGATGCAAGTTTGAAAACAATTTTAATACAAGTTTTGAAAACAAGTTTGAAAACGAATTTTGGAGGAATGCATGATTATGATATGCACAATAAAAATTGGGGTCATGAACATACAATGTTAAAGGCTTCACCACATAATCAAGGGGGCCGAACCCACGTGGTCTCTCGTTAGACTAAGAGAAAGCCTCCGACACGGTGACCTTCAATAGCCTAATCCTACACATGAACTAGGGAGTCCCTTTTTTTAATTATACAAGAAGGGGGGGGGGGGAGGTAGAAGATGGGGGATTAAAATAGAAAAAAACCCAAGTGGGTTCAGAGAGAGAAAAGAAAGGGGAAATTGCGTAAAAGTAAATAGAGAGTCTACCTTGAATCTTCTTTTATTTGCTTGCTTTGTTATGCTCGCATTCTTCACTTCGATTTTCGCTTTGCGTCGGTCTTCGAGAGTTTGCTTTGCTCTTCGGGAGCTTCGGAGTTGCAGCACTTCAAGTCTTCAATGGGGGCTAGTGTATGAGTGTATATGAGTGTATGGGGGTGTATGGGGGCTAGAGTTTGGAAAACCTAAAGAGAACTAGGGTTTAGAGAGGATTCAAGCTCTGTGTATCGAAGATGAAAGTTTTTAGACTGAGTTTGCGGACCCTTTTCACGCTAGAGGAGGCTCTGTATTTATAGACAGAGGATTGACCTAGCGCCTGTTGCAGTGGCGCCAAGTAAAATTTCCTTCTGGAGCTAGAACAAATTTTGGCTTAGCTCCAGCCACTTAGGAAAGTTTTAAGGTCGGCAAGTAATGTATCTTCAGAAGATTTGGGTGCCTTTATTAGTGACTACCATGCAATTTTTAGTCTAGCTTCACTAAGAGTGACTCCGGAAGGTTTGGGAATGATTTAAAGGGTCGAGAATGGCCCGGACGGCCAGAAAGGGATAGGAACCCTTAGAATAGTGTCTCAGGGGTCGTTGACTTGGAAAATAGTGGCATGATTTGTTGGAGGGATTGACCGGGCCATTAGGGGCAAAATGGTCAATCGGGCCGAAAAGCTACCGGGATGGACTTGGAATGTCCCGGAAGAAGACTGGAGGCTGGGAAACATTAGCTATAATGTTCCAGGAGGTAGTGGGTTTGATACCCAGAGCTAGTGTGGTTGGAAAAGGCGATCAGTCCACCAGGGACAAAACAGTCATTTTGCATCAGGTTTGCCGGAACTAACTCGGAATGATCCAAAAAGATAATGAAAGGTCAGGAATACTATAAAAAGCATTCTTGGGAGGTTACCGGTTTGATATCCAGAGTCGGTATGGTTTTTGTGGCGCTCGGATGCCTAGGGGCAAAATGGTCATCTTGACTGGAATATTCAGAATTGGCTCGAAACTGAGTGGAAGACACCTAATCGCGTTGGATTATCTTTAGGACAATCTTGGAAGGGTGGACTTAACTTTTTGAGGACTTAGGTACTTTCTCGAAAAATGTACTGAAAATGGCCCTACGGGCAGTTTGGTCATTTTTCACTGGAGTGGGCTAGTAGGCACTGGTGTTGACTTGAGTTTTGAGTGTTTCCATCACTCTGACGGTGGCCCAATGACATAGGGGTTTGTCAGCAATTTCCTATATTGACCTGTTTACGAGTGTTTCTACCACTCTGACGGTTGCGATGTTGACGAGTATTTTCGTTACTCTAACGGGTCGCAATCATTCTAGAGACTTAGGAAGCCGCTAGGTGGACTTAGCGCCTGAGGAATTAATTTTCTGGGAAGACGTGCTGAAACAGACATTTCTTCATTGGCGGGCTAGTAGGCGCCAAAGGTGGACCATTCTACCATCTCGGGGACTTGGGGTCTCATCCCGGTCGACAAGTTTGAAGGGACTTACCGCTCCGAAGAGTTCTCTCAGAAAACGTGTCAGACAGGATGGACTTACCGCCTTGAGGAATCAACTATCTCGAAAGGCATGCCAAATTTAATTGAAATTGGAATTAGACTTGGAATCGGATTAGAGCCGGAATCAAGATTGAAAATGGGACTTACTGTCTTCGAGAAGACGTGCCCACTAGAATTGGACCGAACAATGCCCTAAGGGCACTTTGGTCATTTGCCTCTATTTGGGCCCAATGGGCCCGCAAAGCAATTGATTGACTGGATTAGACTTGGAAAGCTGATTTAAATTGGAATATGTCCATATTGACTTGAATGCAAGTCTGGATGGACTGGAGACTGCCGAGCGGGCAAGAATGGGGTACTTACAGCTGCCCTTCTCTTTCTGTCTTTACTTGTCGAAGATAGAAAATGATAGAATAAGAGTCCCATGTTGACCGTGAGGCAGTCGGAGGGATGGACTTTGGAAATTTTCGAAACAGAATGGATATTGGGCCAAAAAGGCCTTTGAAATCAAGTTTTGGCGAGAAAAATGGGCAAAATTGCCCGGAACTGGAAACTAGCGCCACTAGCAGTGGCGCCTTTGCTAAAATTGGCTTGGTGCCACTGTTAGTGGCGCCAGGCCTGAGATCAAAACCAACAAACTACTGGTTTGATGTTGTCGTGGGAATTGAGAGATTTTTGAGAAATCGAGAGCTTTTTTGAGGAAATCGACCTGGACATTGAAGGAGCGCTTTTTAGGGACCACAGGGGATCGCCGGAAGTAGACACCGTCGCCGGAAAAGTAGCCAGAATAGAAGATTTCGCCGCGGAACTCCAAGAAGTGAGTTTTTGATTTTATGTTGATTTAGATGTGTAGAATTCTGTTTGAGCCATGTAAACAGTGAAAATTAATGTTTTGATATGTTTTGAACGTTGTGGTGAAATTATTTTTGCATATTAGTGCTTGTTTGATTGAATTTGAGTGATTTTAGGTGTTTATGTCAAGGGAGTTTCTGCAAGAATTGGGGGTTTGTCACTACAACCTTGGGTGTTGAGTTTTTCGGCTAGGTTTTTATTCTATGTGCTTTAGAAAAATGTGTTTAATAACCGTGTGAAGTTAGAAAAATGTGTTTAACAATCGTGTGAAGTTTTGTGATTTTTTGAAAACTCAGTGAATTTTTAATTTTTTAAAAAATTGAAAAATACTTAAAAAAATAGAGAAAATTGATAAATTATCAGAGTTTAGTATTTAGAAAAATGTAGGAATATTTTAGAAAACATTTGAAATGATTTTGAGAAATTTTAGGACAACTTTGAAAGCCATTGATTTATTGAAAAATAAAACAAGTCTTTTGAAAAATTTAGAAATTTAAAAAGTGTGGGCGGGTGTTGGTGTTATGTGATTGCGATGTGGTAGAGTGCATAGTTTGTGTTTTGTGTTTATGTTGTGGGTGTTGTAGGAACTATTTTTAAACAGAACTCTGCCAATTTTTTTTTTTTAAATTAGAAAAGAGTTGGAAAAGTTTTGGAATAAAATCTTTTTGAAAGAAAAGACAGAAAATCCTAGAGGTTTTAGAAAACTCATTTTGACTCAAAGTTGGAAAATCAAAATGTGTAGAAAATTCATTTTGACTTATCATTTGAAATCTTTTATTATTTTATTATTTTTTTATTTTTATTATTTATTTATTTATTTTATTATTTTTATTTCTTTTCTTCTGATTTTATTTCTTATCTACATATACCGTATATTAGCACCTCTTATCTTGGCTTACCTTTTTAGGATGGCAGATGCGGGTGATGACGGTTTTGAGAGGAGACGCCGCTCCGGGAAAGCGGCTCGGATGGATTCTTTCAACAGTTCTAGTCCATCTAGGGGTAGCCGGCAATCTGCAGGACAAGCATCTTCTAGCTAGAACGGCTGGGGGAGTAGACCACCAGTTGATCCTGTTCCTCCAATTGAGGTGACTTTTGAGGCAGAGGTGGAGGTGGAGGTCGAGGCCCCTGACTTTGGAGATCAGGTGACAGGTTATGGAAGAGCCTCCACCTAGCATAGACAGACAGACGCTGAGTTAGGCGACTTGGAGGTACCAGACATTCCGCCGCTGGGGGACCTTCCCTATTATCCCAGTGTGTATTCTAGACAACACCTACCTCCTCCACGTGTTCACACAGCTTTCAAAAGGATTGTCTATTAGGTGTTTGTGACCATGCAACGGGCTGCTTCATCTTACCGGGCTTTCTTATCTGAGATTAGGTTTGGAGCTTTCATGAGAATATAAGCTAACCACTTGAACTGACATCTAGTGCTAGCACTTATTGAGAGGTGGTTCAGAGAGACTGAGACTTTCCATTTTGTTGGTTTTGAGCTGGGTCCCACCCCATTAGACTGGGTGATCATCATGGGCTTTCTTTCGTCGGTTAGTGGATCACCTTGCAGTCAGTCAATAGAGCCGATGCATGCATTTTGCTGGACTTGCCCCCTCTTGAGCATTCTACCTTCCCAGTTTCTTGGCTCAGTCGGGATGACAGTACTTTTGCTGTTGAGCCACCACCTGCCTGGCGAGACATCATGAGGTGGCGACTTGTTTTGTACATCATCTTCAGCTGCTTCTGCAATAACAACAAGTCACTCATGCCTTTTTGGTTGGTGAGCATAATAGCTGATTTTGGGGCTTTATTTGAGTTGGATTGGGGGTTCTTCTCTTTCGGCTGCTTCTTTCGATCGATGCTAGTCCGGACTTCCTCTTGTTGGGGCAACATAACTTGTTTTTAGCTTTTTCTTATCTGGTGGAGCTACGAGTACCTGCCTATTCATCGGCCTGTAGTCATCGAGGATGACCTTTACCCTTGTGCTTTAAGATGGGCTCGTAACTGGGTAGCCCAACGATCAGAGATCATTGACTTCGTGACGCTATGGGTGAACCTGGAGTTGATTAAGGCAAGGGACGTGACTTGGCGGCCCTTTATTGAGTCAGTTCATTATGAGACGGTGCGGTACTTGGTCCCGTTGTCCCTATCGAGGGCTTCCTTTCTCAACGATGATTCTTGGGAGTCCTACTTGGGGGGACGGGCATTGGCACCAGTTTCATGAGGAGTTTAGGTCAGCAGGAGATCCTTCGGAGTATATGTTTGGGGCCTTGGTGGAAAGAGTTCCTATTCCTTATCAGGAGTGCCAGCCGGGTGCTGGTTTCTTACTTCCTTTAGATACAGACTATGTTGCGCACTTTGGGGCTCATTCTGTCGGTGCCTTTACTCGGTTTGAGGTAGTAGGTGGCGGATATGCTGTTGGCTAGGAGGTGGTCGACTTGTGGCGCCGTGCCTGGGAATATGTGCCCCAGGCTGAGTTTACCGCTGTAAGAGACTAGAGGGATTAGTACTAGGCAGAGGTAGCTTCCTTGACGGCTTGGTTAGCCTAGATGGGAGGTGGCAGGGTATGTTGTCTTTTCTCTCCTTTTTCTTTTCGCTCTGCCATTGTTTGGTTATTCCTCTACCTTGCTGATTCCGGTTGTGTCTTCTTTGCAGGATGCTGGTGCTTCCAGTAGCTATCCACCTCCTTCAGAGCCAGGTTTTGGAGATTTCGATCCAGAGGATATCGACTTTAATCTTTGACAGATGCCCCTGATCTTCTTCTGCCCCTATCCCTAAGATTTATTTATGTTAGACAGTTTTATTTTGTAAATTTTGTACGAAAATGGATGTTTATGATAGTTAGATGCATAGACAGGCAAAGATATTTATGATTTTTATAGCTAAGTATATGATCAGATGCATGTGATGGATGATAATGTTGCATATTTATTTGATGAGTTCATATTAAACTATGTTGGTGACTTCTGTTTCTACAGGGAATTATGTCTTATGTATGCGAAGCTCATACTAATTTTTTTATTTTTTATTTTTTTATTTATTTATGAAAATGTATGCACATATTAGAAATATACTAGCTTATGGAATGACAAGGGGTGTTGTAAAACTCAGTATCTTTGGAATGGTAACTCCTTCCTTTTCGAGGGCCTGACCTTTCTTTTGGCTCAACCTTGCCTTGACTGGATGATAGCACTTCATACCTTTCTCAACATTTTGACCGCCTTCGATTCTATACCTCGGGGTTAGTGTATAGGATTATTGGGGCTGAAACTCTCAACTCTGGGGGCTTCGGCAATAGCTTACTTGACCTTTAGCAGAGCGATAAATGGTCAATCTTTCAATCTGAGGAGACTTTACTTTAGTTCCGTAATGTAGGCTAGGTTATGGGGTTTTTGAAACAACGGGATATGTAGGCTCAAATTAGATGTTACTTTCAGTAGGGTATAGATCCATACCATCCTTAACTATTTTTTCCAGTAGGGTTAGCATCCTTCTTTAGCTTTAGTAATGTGTCTAGCTCATTTAGATCAAACAATCCATTTTCAATTAGAGTGGACTTCAGTAGGGTTGTAATGAAGGCCATGGTTTAGGGTTTTTGCAAGAAAGGGTAAAGGCTCGAACCTATTGTTTCTACTAGGCTTCTTTGTAACCTAGGATCACCTTAAAATTTCCTCCTTGCTCTTACTATATACTTCTCAAGGTGAAAATGACCCTTTTCTTTCGACCTTTCTATATGCTTTTTGAGATAAACATGACTCTCTTTTCTTCCGGCCTTCTTATTACGCTTTTCAAGATGACACAATCATGATTTTCTTCAGGCCCTTTCTTAGATTGTTTTTTAATGCCCTCTTGCCCCTTGGCAATTCTTTTCCTTTGCTTTCCTTTTTTCCTTTTCATTTCTTTTGTTTCCTTTCATGAAACGAAAAATTCTATAACCCTTTTTTTTTTCTTAGACCTTTTCCTTAGCAATTCAATCTAACCCATTGTGAGCGGTGATCCCTAGGTTGGGGTTTTTCAAAAAAAGATAAATGGCTCAATGGGTTTGGCAAGGAGTTGCTTTTGACTGTATGAAAAATGAAATGAGGGCCTCTCTTCACTCTGAATTAGATTGCTTGATCCATAGAGCCTTCAATACTGCCCTAGCACGATAGAGGGTGGATACCATTCCTTGAGTTATCGATTATTGTCTGCCCCAGTTTAGGAGAACGGTTTTGGATCGGGGTTGACAAGGAATAACTTCGCTTGTTACGAGGCACTAGGGGCTAAGCAAAGGGAATATAAACACATTTCTCTCTCTCTTTTTTTTTTTATATGGGAAAATGAGAGATGGCTCCTCTTCATTTTGATAATCTGGCCATCCATCATTTAGCTTCGGTGTCTTGCAAGTGTTGCCTTTGGGTAGTTTCCTCACTTATCCTTATACTCTCTTTCTTCGGGAAACTGATCATTTGGCGAGTGGTTAACTCATGCTATCATCCCTTCAATTCAGATCATTCTATAAGATAAACTATACCCTTTGCGTTGGAACTAATCACCATTCGTGAGAGAAAATAAGATAACAACAATGAATAAAAGGACTTAATCATTATATTATGAAAGTGAATAACATATAGTTCTCTTTAAAGAAATAGGAATGCAGATATTAATTTAAGAACAAGATGTAAAGGGATAGAAAGAAAGTGGGTGAAAACACCCCTCTCTTGTATGCTTTTGATGGGAGAGTCATTCTTTTTTAGTATGGCTTTGGGACGATTCCCACATCTTTAAAGCTCTGCTTGCTACTTGTCTCTGGACAAATGACTAGATTCTCACGGGAATAATTGAGATTAGTGCAATTATCGATCTCTTCCTCCTTTATTGATGCAGACACAACTATGCGTCCCCTAAGATCTGTAACTGCCTCATGGTGTTTCCTCCCTTTCTTAGCTTCTCTTCCTTCGAGTCCAACTTCCTCTTCTTCTTTATTTGCCCCAAATGAATAGGTCTGTTTACTTTCTTCCAACTGAATTGACTTAACCTGGGCCCTAGGTTTCTTACTTTTGCATTCAGGGGTGCTCTGCTACCCCTCAGGTGTACGTAGCGACGAGTTCCTATCACTGGGTTCGAATGGCTCCTGGTCAACCTTCTTGGCAGATTCATTCATGAGTTCATCTTCGGGGACTGGCATGTTATCGGGGTTACACCATAACCAGGCATGACATTGTTCCATATCTTCGCATTCCATTTCCTCTGCATCCTCGTAGTATATCTCTTGGCATGTAGCGAACCAAACCTTGTCATTACCAAACTCTGTAATGACGTTGATGGTATGGTCTGGTGGAGGGCTCGTAGTGGAATTCGGAGGAGGATTTATTGGTCATAAGCCGATGATCTTGTTATCTATCAAGTCTTGAATTTTATGCTTAAGGGTCCAACAATCTTCAGTATCGTGTCCTTGGCTGCCCGAATGGTATTCACAGTATGCTTTTGGGTTAAAATGAGGTGGCAGAGGATTAGGCTGAGGTTGAGGGGGTATAGGTTTCAAATATCTCGCAGCTAGGAGACTGAAGTAAGCTGTGGTTTACGTGCAAGCGAGTTTAGTGAAAACTTGATCTTTTGGTCTTATTCACCTAGGTGTCTTAGATGTTTTGGGAGGTCGGGCATCAAGTTCTAGTGTAATGACTATTGGGTCGGTGGTTTGGAAATTGAAAAGGCTTCGGGTTTTATGTTTCAAAGTGGTACAATTTTCGGTATCAAGGCCAAATGGATGGGACTGGTACTTATAGGATAGATTATAGGATTCAGGGGTTTGGTTAGAGGTTGGCTTGAAAGGTGTCAAAGCAAGGCACTTGGCATGGGGATGTCGTTGGTAAGCAGTGGTTGGGGCATAGTCTTGGTCTTCCTTTTTCATCCTTTTTCATCCCTCATGGGTTTGGGCTTGCGAGGACTTTGCTTGCTAATGGGTTGTGGTCCCTGCATGGAATAAGAGTGAAGAGGGCATGCCTTCCATTTTTGTCATCCTATGTCTGAGTCATTTTGCTTCTGCTAGTATTAGAGTTAAGGCGTCAAGTGTGAGTGACTCCATAAGTGTTCCTTAGCTTTCAACATGTAACGATGGGGGACGCGGAGAGGTACCTAAAACCAGTAAAGGAAAAAAAGTCAATATCTTGTTTTGACAATTTTTTATTCAATGCATGCTTTGAGGATGTCCCTACTTGAGAGGGAAACCAATCATGATATATTGGCTCACTTGTGGAGATAGGGGGGTTGCCCCTGTATGCAAGCACCTTACCATTGATCAAGCATCTATACTCATCCTTACATTCATTCATTCACGGAAAAGGGGTACATTGAACTTCTAGGTTTTAAATATAAAAGAGGTAAAGTACATTTTAATAGGGGGAGGGGGAACATTTTTCTTTGGACTTCCACCTATCTAATTTTACATATGAAATCCTAAACTACTCTTGAATCTTCGGATTTGCCTTCTTTGGATTTGACGTCGAGGAGGTCGCTGAGAGACCTTGTTGATTAGTTGCCCCTTGTCTTCTTGGCACTCCTATCTCCGTGAATATAGAGGGATTGGGGCCCCTCTTATTGAATGACTTGAAATGCATGCAATGATTCCTTAAGGTCACGTGGGAACCCTTAGGGTTTTGGTAGGTTTAATGCAATAGAGAGTGAACTTGGTATCACTCTCTTTGGGTAGATCATATGCATGGAGATGCAGCGACTTGAGTTATTTCGAAACTCTTGTCTTAACATGAAATGTCAAATGCATGAACATGGATGCATAAAGTAAAGAGAGAGAGAATGCATTTGTAAAGTAAATATGGATGCATGAGCAGTTATACGGGCATTATAACAGTAAGAGTATAGTCATTATAACAACAGGAATAAACAAGTATAGAGGAAAGTAAAAGGAGTCGCCCTTTCTGCCATGGTTTTGAAAATGGTGCACGTGTCTTAAATTCGGCAGAGGTTTGCCTTTGCATGGTGTCTATATAAGCATGAGGTTGAGGGATTACTAATGCATCCCAAAAAGGCTCAGTTCCTAGATCTTCAAACCTAGGCCCATTCCCCAAGGTGGTGCTATGATCGGTTGGTGATCCGAGCGGGGGAACTATTAAAAGACCGTAGGCGAAGCAACTGACACAACATCTTGCCCACAACCAATATACCGTTTCCCCTTCTAACTAGAAAGGATAGATCAGGGTAAAGAATACAAGTGCACGTGCAGTGTGCGTGTGATTTTTAAAAGGGGAGGAAAGAGCCTAACAACTTCCATCCATCCTGTTCATCACATTCATTCATGCATAGCAGTTAGTATGATATAAAACAATAATGCAAACAAAAGTCCACCTACAAAACAAAGATGCAAGAGTTAGTAAGTGGGTGACAAACTTAATGCAAGATAATATGAATGGAATTAAATTCATGTTTTTGAAAACAACTTTGAAAATTTGATTTTGAAAATTGAAAGTGGATAGAATTCGATAAGGTAATTGAAGACTTTACTTGGGTGAAGGGTGAAGAGACATGACTATAGCCTAACTCTCTAAGTGTCCCTAGTGGAGTCGCCAACAGTCATAACCAGATTTTTCACACTCGAGGAATACACACACAAGCGGAAAAAATACTATACTCTCTTGTTAGAACTTATCCTCCTAGAAGAATGAGTGCGACTAGGTTTGAATTGAAAATTGATTTGAATAAAGGGCTTTAGGAAAACATTTGGAGTCGCCACCTAACTTGATTAAGGTGAGTTAGGTCACCTAAAACTAAGCACAATCCGAAGACTACACTCAGGGTTTTTGAAAATGATTTTGAAAATACTTCCTCAAGAGAGGGTTTTGAAGAAAATAGGTTGTTTGGCAACCTTTAGAAAATATTTAAGCCATTCTTTGAAAATAACTCCATTTGGTCTTTGAAAACAGTGATCTAGGTTCAGAGGTTGGTTACGTGTAGGGAAGGCGCACTAAGCCATCACCCTATCCCGTCCTTGCGGTACCTATAAGTCTATTCACCATAGATTCAGCCATTAAAGTCTTCAATTAATAAATGTCTAGTACTATCCACTTTGAAAAGAATGTTTAAAGGAATGATATATGATATGCAAGTGCAAGAAAACAAAAAAAGATTTGATTTGGAAATAGATTTGAAAAGACTTGATTTGATTTTAGAAAAGAGCTTTGAAAAGATAGATTTGATTTTGAAAGAAAGTTTTATATATTGGAAATAAAGATTTGAAAATAGATTTTTGGAATTGAAAATTTGAAATAGATTATAGAATTGGAAACTTAAGAGGAGTTATGGAATTGAAGATTTGAAAAAAGTTATGACCGCACCCATGAGGGTTGCTTACGTATCCCTTTTGAGGAATCAGGTCAGTCGTAGTTCGGACAAAAGTCCGATAAAAAATAGAAGATTTAATTTGGAAAAGGTTTTGATTTGAACTTAGAATAGAAGATTGGAAATTGGAAATTGGAATAGAAAAGATTGGACTTTGATTTGGAAAGATAGAACTTGAAAGAAGAATTTGGACTTGTTTTGGAAAGATTGAGATTTAAGAAACCTACACTTAAGAAAGATAGGATTTAGGAAGGACTCGAGGTCAAGAAAGATTTGATTCGAATGTTGGACTTGGAAGATTAGGGAAGGATTGAATTTAGGAAAATGTTCGAATTAGGAAAGTTTCAAAATAGAAAAGTCTTGTTTTAAGAAAGTTTTATTTTAGGAAAGATTTTGAATTAGAAAAGTTTTGAAATTGAAATGTTTGAAATCGAAAAGCTGCCTTTTTAAGAAAGAGTTAATTTTTGGAAAGATTTGAATTAGAAAAGTTTAGAATAGGAAAAGTTTTGAAATTGGAAAGGTTTTGAAATTGGAAAGTTTTGAATTTAGAAAGTTTTAACTTAAGAAAGTTTTCAATTTAGAATGTTTTAGATTTGGAAATATTTGAAATTTAAAAAGTTTTGACTTAAGAAAGTTTTGAATTTAGAGTTTTAGAAATACTTGAAACTAGGAAAGGTTTGAATTTAAGAAAGATTTAAAAATTTAGATTTGGAAAGTTGAAATTTGGAAAGGTATGGAATTAGAAAATGTTGGAATTAGGAAGATTTGGAAGCTTAAAGTTTAAGGAAAGATTTGAGAGTTTAAGTTTTCAGAAACTTAAGATTTAGGAAGGTATGAGATTAGGAAGGATTTGGATTAGGAAAGATTTAGATTCCGATTTCCTAAAACAAAAGATTGGATTTTGTTTCTAAAAACAGATGATTTGATTTTATTTTCAAAAATGGAGGATAGGTTCTAGTTTCATAAATAGGGAGATTGGATTTGGCTTCCTAAAACGGAGGATTTGATTTGACATAAAATTGAAAAGATGAAGTTTTAGAAATCCTAGATTTGGAAGGCTATAGTTTGATGTAGAAAATAGGTTTTGGAAATTTATGATTTTGATGTAAAAAGGAGATTTTGCAAACCTAGGTTTTAAGGCCAAAATAGGAAATTGGAAATTATGTTTTAGGAAAGAAAATTAAGATTTCCTAACCTTGGCTCTAGGGTTTAACTTAGACTCTAAGAGAAAGCCCCCGACACGGTGACCTTCAATAACCTAATCCTACATATGAACCGGGGAGTCCCTTGTTTCAAGCATGCAAGAAGAGGGGGGGGGGGGGTGTAGAAGATGGGGGATTAAAATAGAAGAAAACCTAAGTAGGTTCAGAGAGAGAAGAGAGAGGGTGAAATTGCGTAAATGTAAATAGACAGCCTACCTTGAATCTTCTTTTATTTACTTGCTTTGTTATGCTCGCTTTCTTCACTTCGATCTTCGCTTTGCGTCGGTCTTCAGGAGATTTGGAGTTGCAGCACTTCAAGTTTTCAATGGGGGCTAGTATATGAGCGTATATGAGTGTATGGGGGTGTATGGGGGCTAGGGTTTAGAAAACCTAAAGCGAACTAGGGTGTAGAGAGGATTCGAGCTTTGTGTATTGAAGAGGAGAGTTTTTAGACAGAGTTTGCTGACACTTTTCATGCTGGAGGAGGCTCTGTATTTATAGACAGAGGATTGACCTTGCGCTGGTTGCAGTGGCGCCATGTAAAATTTCCTTTTGGCGCCACTTCTAGGCCAAATTTTGGCTTGGTGCCATTACTAGTGGCACTAGCCACT